>CAJDSM010014966.1:9941-21951 GCA_903981925.1 Ostrea lurida
GTTGATCTTTCCTGCGTTTGCAAATTTGGCTCAATATTTGATTCAAGAAAGAGAATCCCCTATTCATCTTTAGAAGAAGTGGACAGAACATAGCCTAACATCCATTCCTTCGCAAACCTTCCATGTTTTTATTCTGAAAAACGTGTATTTGATTGATTGTTTGTTAATCTCCTAAGCGCGGTATAGAAAAAATCAAAAAATCCGAAGTCGGAATATTGTGAAAAATTAGCAAAACACGTATATGCTTCTCAAAACTTTTGACATTTCACATGCATTTCCTAAATAATGTAAGTAAAAGATCCTTTTCATTGAAACAAAGCTTATTTTGAGAAGCCAAAATGCATGTTTATATTTTTTTCAAAATAATCCGACTTTGAATCTACCGCCTTTTGTATAATCAACATTCAACCCGGACAGGGAACGTATAAAATTAACAGCTATGTTAAGTGTTGATTTTCATTGTTAACAGATGCAAGCATTAATGTTAAAATTGTTGGGAAATGTCTGTTACGTAAATTCAGGCCTATTTGAGTTGGAAAAGTCGACGAAGGCGTAAAACCGTCTCCGGGTTCGACATTTACACGTTTTTCAGAATAAAACAAATGAAGAGGTTTTGGCGAAGAAGAAGTGATGTCATGTAGGGCTATGCTGTCCACTTCTCTAAAAGGAATAAGAAATTCCCCCCCAAGCACCTGAAACCTACCTCTGTTTGTTTTTTTTTGGTTTTTTTTAATTAATTACTTTTTCGTGGAATTTATGAATAAACATCATTGTTTGATATCTCATTTTTTTCCGTATATAAAAAATTGAAAAGATACATCGTTGGGGGTTTTATTTGATGGAATCAAGCAAAACCAAACCTATGTTGGAAAGAGGGGATGTTAATAATGGCAAACGTGAATAAGACGAAGCAAAAAAAATGCTTAATTATTTAAAATTTGCATTGGTTTATATTCGTAATCGTCGCTTTAAATACATAGCTACCGTAGTTCTAAACTGATCTCTCGTGTTCATTGGGTTCGTGATATTTCAAGAAATTTTGGTGTAAAAATTGTGCTTAATTTGGCAATAATTTGGATGCTGCACGATGTCTTATTAGACATTTGACGTTATATCAAAATACATGCACCGTTACTTATTCGAATCAAATACGTTTATAATAAACATCATCCGTGGCTATTCCTTGGCTTTTCGAACTTTGCGGAGTTACAAGTACGAAACTACTAGGAAATGGAATTACTTAAAGGTGACACCTTGGGAAATTCCATATTCTAACCTTTGTAAATATTTGTTGTACAATGTTTACCTTTTTTAACTCTATTGCTATGCATGTAATTGATACGCGGAACAACAGGTGTAAGATAAATTAAGGGGTTGCTAAACGCCATATTGGATTTGGTTCATTACATGAAGTGACTCATGCCAAAAATTTCAAATTTTTACTCCTTAAGATGCTTTGAGAAAAGTTTTAACATTCTACAAAGAAGTACAAAACTGTAAAAATATACGTAATTGTTTGTAGTATAAAAGAAAAGAATAACATTCCTAAAGTTTGTAACATGTGCATATTAGTCCCCTAATCTACATACCCTGCTTTCCTGCAACCATGAAATATTCAAAAAAGTTCAATAACAATAGTTTGGATATATTGAGGAAATTGCTTGTTGAGTCTTCAAAACACCACAAGTTCATTCCATAAAGTTGCAATAATGTTTTGAAATGCACTACCATAACAGCTTCCAAAATAAAATACACGTTGCATGAAAAAGTAGTTCCCATCTCTGGTGTTTCTTATTTTAGCTCCAAGATATTTTAAATTTCAATTGCCTGTGAAATGTAAATATATCTATTTTTGGCACTATATTATTGACAGGGGTAAGGGCGGTGAATCAACTAGAAACATACTAATTATAACTTTGATTTACATTATACTGGCATTTCAACGGCCTTTGATGATGCCGTTTTATACTTGATATTGTTAAAAAACAATGGTTTGTGATCTAAACATTACCTATGTAATTGCATGAATACTCTGTCTATGGTCCTACGGACAGTGGTCAAGGCAGAACAAGGGAATTTCCCCAACAAGAGAACATAACTCGGGCATTTCTCGAAACTTTAGCAGAGACTAAAGAACGGCAGTTTTAAAGATCATGTAAAACGTGTTGCTAAGTCTGATATATCTTATTGGATAAGATCATATAGTGCAATTACATTTAAATGAATCAGACCACAATATTTCACGTAAATCACAACATTTGTGCTCCAGTTTTGAAAGTTTTCCGTTTGTTGCACCGGAACTCGTCCTCTTTACTCAACTGTTCGTGCATTTCTACTTTCACTTCAAATATATTGGACATATAAGTTAAGGACATTATTTTTACAAAACACATCTAAATAAAATGAAACATGTGCAAAGATAGAAAATAATTCGCGTCTTTGGTCCCAAATATACTAACTATGATAAAAGTAAAATTGACGTAATATCACACCATGGATGGCTGGAAATGTGGAACGTTGGATCCCTCACTCATGAAATACTTTGAGGAACCACAGATGATCGGAGGTTTGTCATATGAATAGAGTTTCATTTCAGTTTGTAACTGAACAGATTTGTACTTTTACTGCAATATAATGAACGGCCGTATTTTTGTTTATCGATTCTTCACAGAATGATCACAATGTTTGTTTTACGTTCTTGTAAAAAAAATCGGAATATGGCTTCTAGTCCACGAGAAGGGTACCCAATCATAATCCCAAGCTTTATAGTTTGAAGGTACTTATGGGCAAAAAAGAAAACTCAACTGTCATGCGCTATACTTCAAAGATTATTTTCTTGTAAGTTTTACATTCATTTGAAATGTAATTGTTGCAACGATCTTGTAAATGATACTCACTATACCAATTCATTCAAAGTATTTTTGAAAACTGATTTATTTTGAAAAGAATCGATGCATTTTCCTGTCAAATGATGTACATGAACATGGCATTTTTGAAAGAAAAAAGTAAATTTCCATTCATGTACTTCAATAATTTTAGTTCTTTAGTTTTCACATGTTCTGATTCAAGATGGCTGCATAGCACCCCCTTAACATTCAGACTTTTAAAAGTAACTAGTGGTATACGTAGTCGCACGAATTCTTTGGATAAAATCAATACCGTAAAAGAAAACATGATCACGCCCCCCGTGTAAAATGTGCAATTAACACAAGAAATGTATTATTGTAAATAGCCATACATGCACATGATTTTCACCCAACCTCTGTTTCAATACAATGTAAATTTCGATCTTACTCGCGAGCCATCACACTCAGAAACGTTTTCCTCGTGACAGATTTTTTTTAAAAATTTTCATTTTGAAAGGAGCATTACCATATACGCAATTAGAAAATTATACAATCATGTTCTATGTTTACTATAGTATAAAAATTCACCAGATTGTTTTCTTCGTTGTTTTCAAAGTACAGACATGCACGAACATTAAAAAAAACCCAATTTATCTGTGAAACCATAACGAACAGTTCTTTCGAGAACCTGAACACGAAATTTTTATCGCAAAATAGTATTTTTAAACGACAAGAATCTAGTAATGGCGTAGTATAATAGCGTTTATGATTGCATAAGATACACAATTTCGAATTGCCAATGATTTGTTCTTTGTTGAAATCTTACGTACATGTACGATAAGACACAAAATAAATTTCCATACACACGCAAAACGTTAGATTACAAGAAATTAGATTTCGAAGTGTGTCACATATGATGCGCCAAAATTAGTACCGCATATTTTCATGTAAACAAAAACATGGCGCGAGCCTTGTTTGCAAACAAGAATGTGAGTGCTGTATTGTACTGTAAATCAGCAAAAAGACATTGAAATTTTTTGCTGGCCATTAGAATTACCTTAATTAAGCATTTTCAACATCAAAATTGAAAATGTTTTGCTCAAAACGTGCCTATGCTCCTTTAAGCTGTGTGACCAGACTGTGAACGAAAAACTAAAAATAATTTTGTAAGCTGGTAATTCAAGCAGATTTCCAACAACTTTCCAAAGTAAGCAGATACATTTTATTTAAAGTTGGCACTGTGTACGGGTACAACAAATAACACGAGTTCTTAAATCGGCTACTCACAGACAAATATATCGCTAAAATCTAACATAACAGAACACATACATGTACACATATTTACACACATAAACTATATGTACTGTATAAAAAAATTGAATATATTAAGAAATTTGATACAACCAAACAGTGAACAACTGCCTATAAAAATCAAAGTACTTAATGTACTGATAGCCGGGTACTGTTTTAAAAAAAAAAAACAAAAAAAAAAAAAAAAACCCAACCAAAAAAAAAAACAAAACAAAACAAAAAAACAACAACAAAACACCCCTCCAAAAACAACACCCCCCCCAACAAAAAAAAAACAAAACCAAAAACAAAAACAAAAACACAACAAAAGAATAAAAAAAAACAACAAAAACTTTACATTGCAAGCCAAGGAAAAGGTTGTTCAAATCCTTTTTGTGCTTTCTATATAGATATTGCCTAAAGAGTCAACTTGATAATGCTTTTTGATACACGTTTTTAATGAATCATTACAGATTATAAACTATTCAGCTATAGATGTGTTCTTTTGTTTTTGTCTAGGTCTTTGAATGTATTTTTAGTTTTGTGAATCATATATCCCTGGAAACTTTGATAGATAGAAGCAGATAACTTGATCATGATTGATTGATTATATGTCCGCAAAACCGATGCTCGTGTCACAGTAGGTGTTGCTCGATAAAGATCTCTTCCTGCTCTTGAAAAGGGTATAGGCCTAATTTGCATCCCTTCACCGGCAATGGTGACGTTCCCATATAAGTGAAAAATTCTCAAGTGTATATGTAGAGGTCACAATCCACGCTCGCCGTTTCTTAACTTGCGTGATCAAGACAGAACTCTACACCATCACCAGAAAAGCCTCGCTAGCTCACTAGAGAGAAGTACAAGTTTCCTTTTAATTTAGTTTTAAACTGTCCGCTGTAATACTACAAAATACCTTCGCTTTCAAATGTTTTGAATATCAAAACTTGGTTTGAAATTATAAAGAGTTATCATTGATTGCATTAAAAAAAACAAACTACGATGGATTGATTATGAAGAGTGTAAGTTTAATTTTGGCGGTTATTGGAGCCGCTTCCGGATAACAGGCCATGCCTATAGCCGGCCATAGCTTACGCTATGGTACCCGGCTAAAACTTAAGCACTAAATTAACCCTTCAGTCAGATTGTACAAAAATAAACAATAATAATCAGAATAAGATAGCAATTCGCAAAACAATTTGAAAAGTAGATCCATGGAGAAAACTGGAACTAATCCTCATATTATCAAGATTAAATCCGTCAAATCTACTGGTTCTTCCATGCATTTAATGTATTGTCCAAGAGACTGTACAGACTTACGGAACGGATTTAGGCTGGCCAGAATTACAGGCGCATTGGGGTGTAAAGTGTCAACTATCACGAACTGATACAATTACGCCAAATCAAACTGTCCTCCGCTTATGGCATGTGAATACGTACCAGTTTACCAATGATATGATCAAAGACTGTGCAAGATCTGGAGAACCCTGTAAAATAACTGCTCGAATGGAGAAACCGTACGGTATTTATCAAACAGGTCAATTTTAAAATGGGAGTGGTTGCTACATCGTTTTGCTTTCAACAAGAACAGCGCAGAATTGACCGAAGTTATATCAGTACCCTGCAGAAAGACCCATGAAAAGATGAAGATCAATCTGATGAATCCTACACAGAATATATGTAGAAGCCGAGGGCAGAGACGCATGGATATTGGTGGATCAGGTGGGAGGTGCGGACCCATGGATATATCAGAGGTGGGGTCAGGAACTGATCCATGGATATATCAGATGGGATCAGGTGCGAACCCATGGATATACCAGAGGTGGGATCAGGTGCGGACCCATGGATATATCGGAGGTGGGATCAAGTGCGGACCCATGGATATATCGGAGGTGGGATCAAGTGCGGACCCATGGATATATCGGAGGTGGGATCAAGTGCGGACCCATGGATATATCGGAGGTGGGATCAAGTGCGGACCCATGGATATATCGGAGGTGGGATCAAGTGCGGACCCATGGATATATCGGAGGTGGGATCAGGTGCGGACACATGGATATATCAGGGGTGGGATCAGGTGTCTAGGAGTCGACCAATCACACCCGTTATTAGCCCTTTATCTGGATCAGGTAACAAGGATGCTCACTCCTCCAAGGCACCTGATCCCACATCTGGTATGTTCAGGGGTCCGCATAAAATTTGCCCTACTCTTAATTTGTATTTTTTGTGAAATTAAGAGGTTGATTATTGCTCGTTGTCTTCACCCTTTGCACAATCCTAGATTAGCAATTGGCAAGTTATTCACGACGTTTTGATGTCAAATGTTTTCATAGTCCAAATATCCAGCCGAGTCGAGTCTCAACCGGGATTAGCTCAGTGGTAGAGCGTTCGCTTTGTGAACAGAGGTCATGAGTCCCATGCCAGCCCAGCTCGTGTCATAGTCGCGTTAGATCTAAGACGTGAAAATTAGCAGTGCTAAGCGAAAGTCGCGGGACTTTGACGTTATGGTATGACGACAAGCGAATCGTACCCGCCACCTGCTTCCACAGCGATCTTGTCTTTTAAGGTGGCCCACTACATCTGGGAACAGTTTCTCAAACAGCACCATATCATCTAATTATGAATGATATGATGATATATAATAATTATACATGTGCAAAGGGTGGAAAATATGAAATTTGAAATAAAAAATGATTTTCAAAAATTTCTCGCAATAAATATGAACAAAAGTCCCTGGCGGATTCGAACTCGGGACCTGCGGTTTACCGATCCGATGCATTACCTACTGAGCTATGAAGTTATACGATCAAACTGATCGAAACAAGCTATTTCACAAACTATTTAAATCGCCATCTTGTGACGTTGTGTATAAAGAGTATAAGCTTAAGTGTAAGTGGGCTACCTTAAGAAAGATAGATCCTAATTTCTTTTCATAGGGGCGGAGTTAACGTCTGGGTGTCTGGGACTGTCTTGAAGCCCGTAGTAAGTTCATATGTTTAAAAGATTTGGACGTATTAATGGATCGTTTATACAGGGGGCGTGCGGCCGGAGCTTGGTCCGCCAATATTTTGTTTAACCAAAAGCGGCTCTATTTTGCCTATCGGAAGCAGTTCTATATGATACACTACTGTATATCTCATAATGCGTAAATGGGCAAGATATATGGATTTTTTCTTTTCTTTCTACCAGATGAAATATAATTAGTCTTTGTTTTGTAGAAGAATTGGTTTGTTATCGGAAATACACCCCGGTGTATCCAAATCCCGGAACCCAACACGGACAGGAAACAGAAGTCGAAACTCCGGTACCTCCCCGAAAATGTGTACTACCAGGAACTGCTGCTGCTGAGAGAAAGGCATTCTGGGATTGTTATAAAGATCCAAACTGTTCCGGATCTCCACCATGACAAGCTTCCTGTACAAAGTGCCTCTTATGTAACGATGTCCTGTACTTTGTTATTTGTTAACGTGGGAGAAGAAGGCGATTGATTAACAAACCCATGTGTTTTTGTTATTCATCATACGTGTGTATCATACAAAACTATCAATATACATATTTGAAAAAGGATGGGTTTGGGTTTTTATGATGAGTTTAGTATGACTTCGGTATGGCGAGCACAGTCCAAGTGACAGCTGCTCCGTCAGTAGAAGATTCAACAATATTTTCACAGCTGGTTGTAATTCTCCAAAGGGGGGGGGGTCTATCCTAGGAGTTAAACAATTGGCTATACACACTGCATAATGATAGGCAAAAAATGTTTTCGACCAATCTTAGTATCTCGGTCCCTCCCCCAGTCCTACCTGGATTCACATAACCTAACTTTGTAGTGTATTGACTTTGTTACATATCTTTAGTCAAAGAAAGATAACTCTATCATATATTGTGTCTATGATGTATTGTTATGTATTACGTCATCAGTATTGTTGTAGACTTTGTTACATATCTTTAGTCAAAGAAAGATAACTCTATCATATATTGTGTCTATGATGTATTGTTGTGTATTACGTCATCAGTATTGTTGTAGATTAATAAACTGAACTGGGGCACGTGAGTTAGATCAGGCAGGGACAATTACAATGTACCAGGGCTTACATGTAATTGTAATATAAACCATGTGATGCGACATTTAGTGGTGACGAGGATATAAAACTACTCAAGATGGGTGAAGAAGGAATGGCCAGATCTGGGTGGATTTCCTAATTTTAGTTTGAACGGTGATATCAACAGCATGGGCTTCCGATGGAAACAGTGGCTGCAGTTATTCGAACCTTTTGCGGAAGATAAGGGTGTTGTAATCCCGAAACAACTGAAATAACTTATGATTCATCATGCGGGTCTTGCAGTGCAAGATCTTTTCTTCAATATTAAAATTCCTAACCCAGATGAAAATAATGCAGAAATGAACATTGTCTATAAAGTGGCAGTAAAGATTTTACACATCATACAAACGTTACGTATGAAAGATCTGTTTTTAGATCTATGTGTCAGCCACCGGATGAATCGATTGACAAATACATTATAAGACTCAACAGGAATCACAGGGTTGTAATTTTGCGAATGAAAGCGAAATGAATCGAAAAATGTTCGCCACATAGACTTCGTAGGAAATTTACTGTAAAACTGGATGATATGATAAAATTAGCACAGACTATGGAGTTTCCAGATAAGCAAGCTTGAACACGGGAATTTCTGGAAATGCTCCCGAGAAAACAGGCGATCAAGGTCATGGTGCATCTGTCAACAGAGTTAGAGCAAAGAAACCGACTGTTCATTCACAGATTGCCCCGCGAAAGGAAACAAAGTCATTCCTGTAAAAAAGGTCATTTTGCGTAATGGTGCAGGAGTAAAACGCATTCTAAGAACTTCAAAGGGAAATGAAAAGTAAAACGGAGTTATATAAAAAAGTGAATGGTGTCCCAACTGAGGGTCATGGTGAATTGGAGAAATGCGACTACGTTTTTACAGTCTCTAACGCCATTAATGACAAAGATAGTAAAATCGACATTGAGGTTGGAGGACTTCAGATCACAGCTATCATTCATTCCTGTGCTTCCGTGAATATCATTGACAGACACTTGTGGGAACATTTAAAGAAACAGAAAATCAGCTGTACTTCACGATTGACTAACATGAAATGGTGTGCATACGGGAGTCTTATTTCGCTGAACGTAGCAGGCTGTTTTACAGCACAAGTGAAAGTGACAAGACATTACAGGATGTTACATTCTATGTGATAGAAGAAAATGGACAACCACTCTTGGGTAAAGACATAGCTACAAAACTCGAAAGTTTACATATTGGTAAATCTAGAAACTCAGAATTTGGAATTGTACAACAGATTACATACACGAAGGCCAGTCTGAAAGCTAAATACCCTGAATGCTTTGAAGGATTGGGAAAGCTGAAAGGTTTTCAGTTGAAGATTGCAATTGATAACAATGTGAAACCCGCCGTGGAACCATTAAGGATGATACCTTATCATCTACGAGACAAAGTTGAACAGAAGTTACAGGAACTTGAGTCATATGACATTATTGAGAGAGTTGATAAACCAAGTGATTAGATGAGTCAAGTAGTAGTGGTGCCGAAAGTGAATGGTGACATAAGGCCTAAGACTTTGTGTTCACATGCGCAGGGAGTGAGGCTGTCATCCGGAGAGGTACGCATACTTACGGATTGATTGNTTTTGAGTGACTTGAATCAGAGCCAAGTGTTCTCGAAATCGGACGTTAAGTGGGCCTATCTTCAGATTAAATTGGACCCAAGCGCAAGGGAAATAACTTTTTTCCAAACACATAAGGGAAACTTTCGGTACAGGAGGTGAATGTTTGGAATCTCTTGCGCACCAGAATTATACAAGTCTTGAAAGACTTTGAAGGGGTACAGAGTATCTTTGACGACATCATCGTACATGGATTGATTGATTATTTACTGTTTTACGTCCCTCCGAGAATATTTCACTCATATGGAGACGTCACCAATGCCCGGTGCATGGCTGCCAAATATAGGCCTATGGTCGGCACTCAGGGCCTTTGAGCAGGGACGGGTCTTTCTCGTGCCACCGCTGCTGTGACACGGGGCCTCGGGTTTTCTGGTCTCATCCGAATGACCGCCCCATTCAGTCGCCTCTTACGACACGCAAGGGGATGCTGGGGACCTATTCTAACCCGGACCCCCACGGGTCATCATACATGGAAAATCACAAGAAGAACACGACACCAATATAGATAAATGGAAATTGAGCGAGGTCTCACAGTTAACTTGGACAAATACCAGTTCAACATGTCACACGTTTCCTTTAAGGGATGCATACTATCCAAGCATGGAATAGGACTTGAGGAAGACACAGTCAAGGCTGTGTTAGAAGAGAGACAACCGTCTAATGCTGCAGAAATCAGGAGCTTTTTGGGACTTGTTAATTTCAGTTCACAATTCATACCTAGTCTAGCAACAACTACAGAACCGCTAAGACAACTCATAAGGAGGTGTGTGAAATTCCAGTGGGAACGCGAACAGGATGATGCTTCTAAGAAACCGAAGGAGTTATAGCATGTACATTAGCATATTTCGACCCAACAGCTACGACCAACTGGTTATTATCGCAGATGCCTCGCCAGTTGGACTTGATACAGTATTGATTCAACAACAAGGCAAAGACCAGAGGGTTATTTGTTATGCGAGCCGTAGTTTGTCTGATGTAGAGCGCAGGTACTCGCAAACTGAGAAAGAAGCACTCGCACTAGTTTGGGCCTGTGAAAGGTTTCATATGTACTTATTCGGAAAGAAATATGAAATTTTGACAGACCATAAACCGTACAATTTATTTTCTCACCAAGATCTAAAGCTTGTGCTCGTGTCGAGAGATATATAAATACAAGGTCGTGTATATACCCGGACCATAAAATATCGCAAATTGTCTATCAAGATTACTTCATTGTACTCAGAGTTGGTGCTAAAAAACCAAGAATAGACCTCGTCAACATGCTATAATTGTATAGTTTTACGGTTAATGGGGCTATAAGGCAGTTACAAATTAGAAAATATTTGTAATTTTCTCCATTTTCTGTTTTTATCAAAATTTTAGACACCATCTGACCTAGAAAAATTTAGTACGGGACCCAGAATCATAACACCTTTCATGCAGATGGGGTTGGTACTTGCATGTATTATGTTTGAATTTCGCTGTGGTTATCTTTCTTTCGATGATTTTTATTACGAAAAATATCCGAAATTGAACTGAGGAAAGACAGATAAAAGTCGGGAAATTGTTACGGTATCCCAATGCTTTGTGGAAGTGTTTGTGTTTCAGTATATCATAACAGCTCAGTGGGAAAAGCGTCGGGATGGTACACCGCAGGTCCCGAGTTCCGAATCTGCGCAGGGACTTCTGTTCATTTTTCTAAAGAATTTTTTGAAAATCAAGCTTTTTGTTTTCAAATTGCATATTTCCACCTTTTTGACATGTATGATTATTACATATCATCATATCTTTCATATTAAATAATTTCGTGCTGTTTTGAAAACCCTGACCAGAATGTAGTGAGCCACGTTAAATGCTCTAGCTTACAAGCAAGCTCATGTGTATTATACCAAACATCAATTGAATACAGACGTACATGTAACTGTAAGGATCTTCATGATACTTTTAAAAAGGTATCATAACCCTTTCCTTTCAAGGATGTATGTCTTAAACTTTTAAAAAGTAAAAAGAGAGTTGATAAAGCGTGTACAGTGATGACAATTTTAACCTCTTGACCTGTTTTACATGTATGGGGACAGTTCTTAGTGCACTGTCAAGATAATAAATGTTGTCCTTACAGTTAGTCAGTTACGTCCCATAAACGTGACCAACAGATTGTGAAAGATTTAGATTGAAG
>CAJDSM010014971.1:463-22393 GCA_903981925.1 Ostrea lurida
TCCTCACCCCCTCGTCACCCCCCCCCCCCCCCCCAAATCAGAGTGTTCCAGAAATTTCTTACTGGAAGGGGTTTGTTTCAATGGAAGGATTATTGCCATGAGAATATGACAAGGTTCCTTCTGCAAATTATGGCACGCTGGTTATAAAGTTTTTTTGAAAAATAAGGGGTCAAAAATATTCAAGGTCAAAGCTCAGGCGATGGTTTCCAAAAAGTTTTTCTGATCACAAAAGTTTGAACAAGAGAGTTGACATGAGGAATACGACATGTGAAATATTGAAAGCTGTTATCACTCTGGCCTTTCAATTAGTATATGGCCCAAATGAAAAGGTTAGGGGTCAACAGGTCAACGGTCAGTGAGGTCCAAATATTTTTGTTCACTGTGGATAAGGGGTATGTCACTAAAGGAACTAAACAAGTGAAATCGGAAAACCTTACTTCCACTTTGCCATCTCATTCTAAAAGTTGTGGCCAATGTTAAAAGTTCTTTTTTGAAAAAAAGTTAGGTCGGAAGGTTCCAAAAGGGTCAGGGAGGTCAATTTTTGTCTCGTACCAATGGAAAAATGTTCTTGTTTCATAAAGGAACATTAACAGTATGGTGTAAATTCAAAACCCTAAGTACTTACCATTCAAAGTTTATAGCCAAGGTTAAGTTTCAGGCAGGAAGACGAAAAACAATATGCCTTTTAAATCACGGGGCATATAAAAAACCCTACCCATCCACCCGAAATACTCTACGTCCCCCCAAAAATCATTCAAACAATTAAAAATTAAAGTTGGTGGCACAATGGCATTAATGTAACCAAAGGAATCCCCTGAAAGTTTCATAGAATTCTTGTTGAGGGGTTTTAGAGGAGTAGCTGATAGGAAGCGAGACGGATGAACGGATGGAACACAGGATCACTAGCGGGGTTTATAAAATCAACAACAATGGGTTTAAAATAGTCCATGGGTTACAATTTGCTTAATCAAACATCTGTCAATAGGTTGCTGGGGTATTGAAACAATGTATTTGACATACGCAGAGGATGCCAATACCCATCACTTAATTATACACATACACATCCAACATATTACTACTTGAACATATGTGTACATCTACATGTAGACTATTATTATCACTACCAAGTACATCTATATATAGACTATACAATCACTACACTGTACATCTATACTATAGACTATACAATCACTTACACATGATACACATCGATATATAGACTATACATCAACACACATGTAAGGGACGGGGATATAGACTTTATACATTCACTACCAACATGTATATCTTATATATAGACTATACATCACTACACATGTTGCATCTATTCATAATAGACTACTATATGCCACTTACACGATGTACATCTATATATGAACCTATAACACTACTACACAGTACATCTATACATAGACGTATACATCACCGACGACATATTACATCTACACATAGATTTATAAACATCACTACACATGTACCCCACTATATATAGACGTATCACACTGACAACATGTACATCCTATACTTATAGGGACTATTACTATCAGCTTACATCATTATACATCCTACCACATTAGACTACAAATCACTTCATTACCAAATAGTCAGTTTAAATGGTGCGGGCCAAATTTCAGGCTTGGAAAAAAAACGACGCTAGCCAAATTGTTTGTTATTGAATACTAAAAAACCGCATTAAATAAAAGTTTGTATCTATAGGTTCAAGGAACAACAAATATTTAGCTCTTTGCAACCCACATGCTTAACAGAATTTATCATTGAGGATAGAGTATGTTTTTTGTGCATGTAATTTACGTTTACACAGGTGTGAGGCAATGGGTACGTTCGATATTACTGAGTTCTCTATATTTGGCACGTTTTAGAGAGTGGAGTCAATTAAAGTATGTAATAGCTTTCCTCGATTAATAACCCTATCTGTATACTTGTTTGTGTTCCATTTCTGGTATCTCTTGTTTTGAATAGTTTTTGTGTTCAATCTAAATGTTGGGTGTTACATTGTTTGATACATTATGTAGGCGAAAACAACCTATTCAAATTACTTCAGGGTCTGCACCATGCAATTAAAATTTCCTGTTTTATTCAGCATTAGGCATGTTCCGTTTTCTGCACCTTTACTTGTACGGGTGATATAGCATAATTTAGCACCTTGATTTATTATCTCTGATTTATGTTTAAGACAGATGGAAAGCAAAGAAATCCATGGTTAGTGTTATATTAACATACAACCCACAGGGGAGAGACAAACCAAAAGCTATGCATCTCGTAAACGTAATTCAGCCAACCATAAGATATTAAGTGTGTAATACTTCTCTGTTACATGATTCGCTTTAACATTTACCCATCAGTACTCTCTGTGATATTTTGGCCTAGACGGCTCTGCCAACACTAGCAACAATTAAACATCAAATTAATTGTTAATGTTCCTTCTACCTCATTAAGTGATGCAAATAACTCTTTTTGCATACTTTAAAACTGAAAATGTTAACAATTACTTTTGCGATGGTGGTGCGCGGTGTATCACCAACAAATCGGTGCCTCCTCTCCAACAGACTTCTAAATGCAGAAATTTTAATACACCGGTGGGATTAATCCAACATATAAACTAATCCTCGATGTATTTGTGATCATTTATGTGAAATGTATGTTTTAAAAACAAACAGCCCCGATTCCATTCTTTCCCTAGTTATCTTCTGATTCCATTTTTAATATATGAACTTATCTTTCTGTAATCTCACGAACCTTCTTCGTGGTGTTCAGACTTCTCTCACTCTTGATCTGAAGTCCTCCCTGAGGTACTTTACCTGTAGAATTTAATAACTTACTGAGTTATGTTGATGCCTAGCGTCCCTCCCCATCGAATTGCTTTTTGGACACTTTTTCTCTGATCAACTCATATAGTACTTCTGTTAAATAATGTCGCATTTCGCGTGTTTTCCTGTTCCTGAGGCCCATTTACTGCGAAATCAGGCATCCAATCTTTCTGATACACATTGTTTGCCGCTTGGGAGGAACGAGTTCTTTCCTTTGTCATTGATTTCTGATCCTCAATGTCGTACTGATCCATAAACCCTCTTATGTACCAGCGAACCATCATAATAGCAGCTACGTATGTGCTTTTTCTTCGCCATGAAGATTCCTTCATTTCAACTGTATTTTCCGTTAGGGCACCATGGTATTTTCTTAAATTTTGGAAACTTTTTTTACCATGCAGGTTCTTGACAGTCGCGATGGCCAGAGCTTTTAGGGATTTTGTGGTTTTTGTTGTTTTGTAGTCGAAATAATTTCATAAATTACAAAAGTATTCCCGGCAAAGATTGCACTATATAGATATTGTCATTTCTCTCCTCATATGCAAACTGAAAAGCCCGTATTCTCAAGGAATCTGGATGATATCAAGTTCCACTTCTCGTAGCATGTACTTTTTAACCCTTTGAGTTTATTTTTTTTTAATTATGCATTTGCTCCCTCCTCTCTTTTTCCCCTTCTCTGCACATTTTTGTGTCGCCTATGCAATGCTTAATGCCCACAATAACCTTCAGTAATCAATATTTATTTGCAAGTGAATTACGTATACTGAAGTGAATTACGATTATGGTGAAAGTCAGTCATGACCTCTATGGTGATTAAAGAAAACATATATTCTACTTGAACACCTTTTGATGATTTAATATCTCGATTTATATCCGATCAAGTTTGCATATATTCATTTTATCAGAACAATCCTTTCAAATAAAATAATGTAGTACAAATAAGTCCAACATATGAAGGGAAATGTACCATTATGCGTATGGGATTAATACTCAGAAGTTTTGCGCCCGATGAACTTTGTGTTATCACGTGCTCTTAAGCCATGAGAGCAAATTAGTTTGAAAAGCCTTTTTGGTATGGAAATTCCCGGAAATGATCTTTGTTTGAAGTTAAAATAATCTAACGCTTAACAAATTCACATAAACGTAATATGGTCATAATGTTTTCTCCTCTGCCTCTATTAATACAAATCGCTACCTGAAAATCATTTTACTTATTTTGTATGGAGACACCAACGCTGTGTTTAAGTTATTGATTATGACAATTCAATTCACAGGCCTTTATGTTTAAAATGAGGAGTGCACCATAATTCACAAATAAATGCAAATGTCCAGAAATCGGAAATTGCACATTTTCTCTCTGAAATAGAAGAAAAGGAGAAAAATCTTGTTATGACCTATTTAACAATGGTCTATTACAAGTAATTTAAGTTCATTAAATCCGGAAAGAATTAATTTGAGCCCATCATATATCAGGAAGTTTGTAACGTAATTCACTGCTATATTTGTGACATTCAAAATTTGTAGATTTTCAGAGTACATCGTTTGACAGAGGGAAGAACTGGAGTTAACTTTACTAACCTACAGAATTATAACAGTATTTTGAATGATGCACTTTTGCCAAATGTAATATTATCATTTTCTTGTCACAGACAGGCTTTCTTTTACATGTACCCTTGTTTTGTATGACGTACATGCTGTTTTATGTTCAACAAAGTCATCTATAAATCAACCTGCGTTACCTAAAACATGCAACGAAGGTAACCATTAAACCATATAGATTGCCAGATGATATCTATAGATAAATAAAAATACAGTAAAGATCATTTAATAACCAATCATTTTTTAAAAAATCGTTCGTGACAGGGGGAAAATGCAATTGGGGCACTTTAACGTGACTTTTGAATGCACTACACATGATACAGTCTTTATACCTTGTCCCTCTCACTGACCTACTTACGAGTGCCAACTACCAACATACTGTGGTCACCATCATTTCGATTTATATATAAATAGACTATTGACATCACTACACATTTACATCTAACATATAGACTATATATCACTACACATGTACTTATCTACGTGAACTATAAATCACTACACATGTACCTATCTACGTGAACTGTAAATCACTACACATGTACTTCTCTACATAACCTACACTTACCACACTGCTGGATTCTGCGAGGCTGAACTGACTGGATTACACTTACCACACTACTGGATTTCTGTGAGGCTTACTGACTTTGTACACTTACCACACTACTGGATTTCTGCGAGGCTTACTGACTTTGTACACTTACCACACTGCTGGATTTCTGTGAGGCCTACTGACTTTGTATAATACACTTACCACACACTGGATTTCTGTGAGGCTTACTGACTTTGTACATTAACCTACACTTACCACACTGCTGGATTTCTGTGAGGCTTACTGACTTGTACATAACCTACACTTACCACACTACTGGATTTCTGCGAGGCTTACTGACTTGTACATAACCTACACTTACCACACTACTGGATTTCTGTGAGGCTTACTGACTTTGTACACTACCACACTACTGCGATTTCTGCGAGGCTTACTGACTTTGTACACTTACCACACTGCTGGATTTCTGTGTAGGCTTACTGACTTTGTACACTTACACACTACTGGATTTCTGCGAGCTATTGACTTTGTACACTTACCACACTACTGGATTTCTGCGAGGCTTACTGACTTTGTACACTTACCACCACTCTGGATTTCTGCGAGGCTTACTGACTTTGTACACTTACCACACTCTGGATTTCTGCGAGGCTTACTGACTTTGTACACTTACCACACTACTGGATTTTCTGTGAGGCTTACTGACTTGTACACTTACCACACTACTGGATTTCTTGTGAGCTTACTGACTTTGTACACTTACCACACTGCTGGATTTCTGTGAGGCTTACTGACTTTGTACACTTACCACACTGCTGGATTTCTCGAGGCTCGACTTGTACATAACCTACACTTACCACACTGCTGGATTCTGTGAGGCTTACTGACTTTGTACATAACTACACTTACCACCACTTCTGGATTCTGTGAGGCTTACTGACTAACTTTGTACACTTACCACACTAACTGGATTTCTGTGAGGCTTTACTGACTTTGTACACTTACCACACTACTGGATTTCTGGAGGCTTACTGACTTTGTACACTTACCACACTGCTGGATTTCTGTGAGGCTTACTGACTTTGTACACTTACCACACTACTGGATTTCTGTGAGGCTTACTGACTTGTACACTTACCACACTACGGATTTCTGTGAGGCTTACTGACTTGTACACTTACCACACTCTGGATTTCTGTGAGCTTACTGACTTTGTACATAACTACACTTACACACAACTGGATTTCTGTGAGGCTTACTGACTTTGTAACACTTACCACACGCTGGATTTCTGCGAGGCTTGCTGACTTGTACACTTACCACACTACTGGATTTTCTGTGAGGCTTACTGACCTTACATAGGAAACCTACACTTACCACTACTGCTGGATTTCTGTGAGGCTTTACTGACTTTGAACCTACACTTTACCACACTCTGGATTTCTGCGAGGCTTACTGACTGTTACACTTTACCACACTACTGATTCTGCGAGGCCTTACTGACTTTGACACTTACCACACTACTGGATTTCTGCGAAGGCTTACTGACTTTGTACATAACCTACACTTACCACACTGCTGGATTTCTGCGAGGCTTACTGACGTACACTTACCACACTACTGGATTTCTGCAGAGCTTACTGACTTTGTACACTTACCACACTACTGGATTTCTGCAAGGCTTACTGACTTTGTACATAACCTACACTTACCACACTGCTGGATTTCTGTGAGGCTTACTGACTTTGTAGCATAACCTACACTTACCACCACTTGCTGGATTTCTGTGAGGTGCTTACGACTTTGGCCTCGGGCTTCTGACCCAGCATTTTCTGGTACATATTCTTCTGTGTTTGAGTTTCAGCTTGTAACTTTTTACTGAGCTTCATGATTTCTTGGTTGATGACCTGAAGACCAAATATTATCTTTAATTATATTAACTCTAACATGAGCAGTATTTAAGTTCAACACTCATCTTATGGATACCCCTCCCCAGCTTCAAACGATCAATTCTTGTATATATAGTTTTTCAAACTGCATCTTTTTTCTATTTGTGTTGCATCAGACAATTAATTTAAACAGTAATATAAACCTATTTACTGGCTATTCAGACAATAGCAAGTTTATTGTCCCCTGAGACAGCACCTCAGGAAATAGTTGCTGTTGAGAGGGACAACAATCTTGATATTGTCCGAATTGCCAGTAAATAGGTATTTTAATATACCAAAGTGAAACCAAGAAAGATAGCTTTTCATGTAATTAGAGTTATTGGACTTTGATGTAATATACTGAACCACAAAAGAAACGCAACATGATTTGCAAATGGTCATACAGTCCATTATATACAATATAGAATCTGAACCAAATAAATATAAACCCAGACAATTGATTGTTGATATTTTTCATCTTAGTTTCTAGTGAAAATAACACTCAAGTTAACAGAAAATACACACGTAAGCACCCACCCCAAAACCAAAAAATGTCATGAAACAGTCTTTCAGTCAATAGCGTATGTGACCTCTATTGGCGGCAATATAGGCAGTACAACGACGTTGAATCGAGTCAACAAGTCTCTGGAAGAAGACTTGTGGAAGTTGGTTCCACTCCCTAATCAATCTGGCTTCCACATCTCCCTGGCTTTAAGGTGGACCGGCAGTATGAATGCGTCTTCCAATTTCGTACCACACATATTGGATCTTCGCTAAATCTGGGGACAATGAAGGACAGGGCAGTACAGCAATGTTGTTTACTCTAAGGAAGTTCATAGAGAATTGTTCAGTATGGGGACGAGCATTGTCCTGTTGAAAATGGTGAGCTGGGCCTGGAATAATAGTGCAATGTGATGTTTGAGAACTTGGTCTCTGTAGATGACTGCAGTCACACGTTGACGAAACACATGAAGACATGTTCTGTGGTTGTAGCTGAAAAAACCCTAATCCATCAGATTTCCTCCTCCCCAGCGGTCAGCCTCCACAACGCAGCAGTCGGCGTAACATTCATTACGTTGTCTCCATTTATGCAATCGACCGTCTGCGTGGGACATGTTGAGTCTCGACTCGTCAGAAAACAACAATTTGTTGCCATTGTAAACGTCGCTAACGCTGGTGTTGTTGGGCTCACTGTAAACGTTGTTGGCGGTGACGTTGTGATAGAATAGGTCCCAGATAAGGACGGTGACATCTGATCCCTGCTGCCCTCAGTGGACGACAAACTGTGTCTGCAGAGATGTGACGATGTGGTCCTTG
Source organism: Ostrea lurida (assembly GCA_903981925.1). NCBI lineage: Eukaryota > Metazoa > Mollusca > Bivalvia > Ostreida > Ostreidae > Ostrea > Ostrea lurida. The sequence continues at coordinate 8,689 of CAJDSM010014971.1, forward strand.
AATGGTTGCAGCCGTCTGTGTTGCTCTTTATTGTCGGTTCTGCAGACAAGTGACCCGGATGTGATGATCTTGTGCTGGCGTAGCAACAAGCGGACATCCTGAATGTGGTTGGTCGTGAACATTTCCGGTCTGACGATGCCTTGACATGAGTCTTGTGATGGTTGTTGCGTGACAACCCAAGTGCCTTGCTATCGCAGTTGCTGATAATTCGGCCTGCAACATCCCAATGGCGATTCCTCAATGCTGTTGAAATAGACATGGCTACTTTGCAATGCAGTCTTCCACTCAATTTGGTACGGTGTAGTGTTTTTTATATGCCTGTCTTATAAAGGGCTCAACAGGTAAACAAAACATGCTTTTTCATGTAAAGCATGAAGACATAATGCAAAAAAACACAAAAAGCATGACAATGGTCGCGTTTGGGCAATATGGTTTAAAAAAATCGCAAAAAACGCCAAAACCATCTTAGAGTGTGTAGTTTGATAATGGTTTGCAAATTTTTCGTGAAAGAAGTTTATTTCAATCACATGTTTAAAAAATACAAAGTTGCGTTTCTTTTGCGGTTCAGTATATATTTGATAACACTAGAGATATAGAAAATGCGGGAAAACGTAGCAACCAGTTAATGGTTCCCAGACTATTTCCCTAGGGCAAATAGTTCACAAACTATTCACGAGTAGCGTTATCCAAAGGAAATAGCAAATTTCTTCACTTATCATTTACTGTAAAGGGGGAAATGTTCGCGTGGGTTTTATTTTCGCTATATTCGTGATTATATCAACTATCGCGAAAATAAAACCATCGCGAAGTGCTGTCAGTGTATTTGGGTATATGAATCCAGCTTAGAATATTTACTATCTGCGAAATTTAAACCATCGCAAAATGTTAAAAGATAAAAATCGCGAAATTTTAGCCCCATGAAATTAAAGCCTTTTACAGTATACAGTAAAAACAGTCTGAGGTATAATAAAATGCTTTTTTATTGCAGAAAAAATTCATAAACTGCGTAAGCAGATTATGAACTTTTTTTCTGCAATGATTGCTGCCTTTATCAGTAACTTAGTAGTAAGTCTTCCAGGGAAGAACATGTGTACCTGCCTACTTCTAATTTCCTTTGAAAAATTACTTCATCATTTAAAGTATCATCATGGCAAAAAAACTATATAATTATTTTTTTTTGTCAGAATCAGTTCTGGTCAAGTTTACCAGAATGACAATGCATATCCTTACATGATGAATTAGATGAAAAATGAGATATTGTTATGAGATGCCATTTGTGAGATTTTATCTGAAATAAAGACAAATTTGTTTATGTAAAAAAAAATTAAAGTTGTGTTCAAACAGGAAGTGGACATGTGGCAGATTGGAAACTGCGTTACACGATACAGTTGTCCATACTGATGCTCTGTGCCAAATATCAGGAAGCTGGCCTGTGTGGTTCCTGAGAAAAATGTGACAGAAATTTGTCCATGTTAAAAATATTCTAAGTTGCGTCAAACAGGAAGTTGACATGCGGCAGATTGGAAACTGCGTTAAACAATTTCAGTTGTCCATACTGATGCTTTGTGCCAAATATCAGGAAGCTGGCCCTGTGTGGTTCCTGAGAAAATGTGACAGAAATTTGTCTATGTTTAAAATATTCAAAAGTTGCGTCAAACAGGAAGTTGACATGCGGCAGATTAGAAACTGCGTTACATGATACAGTTGTCCATACTGATGCTCTGTGCCAAATATCAGAAAGCTGGCCTATGTGGTTTCTGAGGAAAATGTGACAGAAAATTTGTGACGCCGATGCCGGACAACGCAGGACGATTAAAGTGATCCCTATATGTCGCCTCCGCTAACACAGGCAGGCGACACAATAAACCAACAAAGAAAGACATTATTATTTATGTTTACATTTTCATGTATATTTTAAACATATGAACTAGATTTAATATATCATATTATATTAATATAAATCTCTCTAAAATAGTACAGATAAAGTATTTGTTACACCTACATTGTCCTATATTCCTACCTTTGTATCGGGTTCTAATTTTTGAGCTTTCCTCATAAATATCAGTCCTTCTTTTGTGTCACCTTTGGCTGCATAGCCCTGTAAATAGCATCAGATCAATTTATAACACACACACATCATGCATGTACGTCAAATTAGTTCTCATGAAAACAAGGGGCCTAATAGTTTTGCAATCTTTATTCCCAGAAAAAATTGTGGACTGCACATTATGGTCCAAATCTATAGCCCCATAAGGTTATAACATAATCATGATTACAAGGTCACAAGGTTAAAAAATCAGGATATGAAATGTACGGTATAATCGACACCCAATATGTGAGAGCTATATGTTAAAACAGTTCAGAAGATATTGCTTTGGTTACTTATCTTAAAGTAACAAGCAATGTATAGATGTATCACTCACCATTCAAAAGTCATTAGCAAGGTTAAAATTTCAGTGAAAGGGTCAAAATCCAAGGTCAAGGTCATAAGATCAATGTAATTTATTGCCATAAAGAATTCATAAACAAAATACTGAATAAGATTGTCACACTTCAAGGTCACACATTGTGATACAGAGGGTCCCAATTGATCTAATAGCCAATTTGTGCAGGGAAAACTATCAGATTAACGGAATATCTAATTAACAGATTGCTCAATTTACCAGATCAGTAGAAACTGTATACCACTCAACCTCTGTTTGAAGACTTTCATATAAGGTGTAAAATATTTCACACCACAATTCTTCACATCAATATTACAACAAACTATATCATTGGTAGCATTGTATTTCAGTCTTAAGTATTTATTACTATTTTCTGTCCAGATTTATATATTGTCATTCACAGTGTCAGTCTAAGAGAATTGAAGAGTGACTTTTGACCTGTGAAGTTTTTTATCAGTACATGTATATACAGTGTATAATGAACTAGGGGGTCAAAACGTTTAAAGTTGTTAGGATTGAGATTGATTGTGTATATTTCTCTGCTCTTCTAATATCAGTACATCCAAATATCATAATACTGTGGAATCATTATTGTTCGTGGGGAACCAATGTTCGTGGATTTTGTGGGTCACCCTTATCCACGAATTTACGACCCCATGAACATGTTTGATTTTGCTTTTAATGTTTATAAATATTATATGCCATTGGCATTATTTATCAATTACCCACGAAATTACATCCCCACGAACCAGCAAAATTTTGGTTACCCACGAACATTGGCCCACACGAATTAAAATGATTCCACAGTATCAGAGAGATAAATGCTTCAAAGACAGAAATGGCCGGGGTATGCTGTTTAAATATGCTTGATTCGCTGATTTTTGTTGAATTGTCTATAAAAAATTTAAACCCCGCCCCCCCCCATGAATCAAAATTTCACCCAAACTTTCTTCTATCGGCCTTATAAGGATGCTTATATTAAATACTACAATAAAAAAAATCAACAATTAACATTATGTAAAAAAAATCATAAATAACATGGTCATGAATGAACTAGAACTGTCCTATCGGGACTAATACCCCCCGCGGGGCACACTACAAATGAACACAACAGATTTTCTCAGATTAACAGAAGTGTTCTCACTCAATGGGTAATATGATATATAATTCTTTAGGAGGAGTTGTGGACGATGCACAATGCATACATTGGTGAAAAATGCCCAAGTCAACCGTTCATTATTTGACAAAATTGTCCAAAACAACAAAATCCTGACAATATGCACAATGTCCATTAGTGATCTAACAACTCCCACAAAGTTTCATAAAAATCTTGCAAGTCGTTTAGGAGGAGTGCGGACAACGCACTGATGCATAGCATATGGTGAAAAATGCTAGGTCCAAACGTTCATAGCTGTACAAAAATTGTCCAAAATAAATTCCGTGACAATATGCACATCTCCATTATGTATCTAACACTCCACAAAGTTCATAAAAATCCTGCAAGTCGTTTAGGAGAGTGCGGACAACGCACTGATGCATAGGTATTTGTGTGAAAATGCAAGTCCAAAACGCTCATATTTGACAAAAAATTGTCCAAATAAAATTCCTGACAATATGCACATCTCCATTATGTATTGTAACATTCCACAAAGTTCATTGAAATCCTGAAAGCCGTTTAGGAGAGTTGCGGACAACGCACTGATGCATAGTATTGTGAAAATGCCTAAGTCCAAAACGTCATATCTTGTACAAAAAATTGCCAAAATAAAATTCCTGACAATATGCACATCTCATTATGTATATGTAACACTCCACAAGTTTCATTGAAATCCTGCCAGTCAGTTTAGGAGGGTGCGTGAGCACACAATATTTCGGACAGAAACAGACGACAGACAGGTGAAACCTATATACCCCCAGTAACTTCGTTTGCGGGGGTATAATAAGCTGAAAATATTCAGTAACAGGAAGTAGTTGGCAGACAGTCTGAAATCGGATCCACGATATGGGACCACCGCGGAATGTATGGATATCAAAGTAATGAGGCTACGATAATTAATTGCTGAGTAAAGTGTTACAAAAAGAATAACACTGCTAATATTCAAGTCGATAAAACTCTAGTTTTTCGTCCGTCGATGCGACGAGGACATCTATCATCTTGGAGTTGGGGAAATTATGTTCTGTGGGTACGCAGAGACTGATGAGCCAACCTGCGCACCGGAAGAGTCTTTGGCAATAAGGACAGGGAATGGTGGCAGCTGTTGCCAGGGTTGCTGGCTCTGTTCTTCCTGGCTTGTCTTGCGGTTCTCAGCAACAGCATCCTGTTTGCTCGCATACTGGCACCCTTATGACAGCTGATCGCCATGCCTCTGGCTTGGGCTGCCATGCTTCCACATGCCATGTTTGAATGTTAAAAGCTTTCAGAGAGGCTTCATACGTGTCCTTGAAATGCTTCTTCTTGGCGCTTACCGTTTTCCTGCTTAGCTCGCCGAACAGCAGGTTTTCTTGGGTAGACGTCATCTGCACTGCGAGCGTACGTGACCTGCCCAGGAAGCTGGGGCGACTGAGATGGTGAGATGTGTAGCAGGTCAGCAATGTGTTGACCTCAGTGTTGGGATCCTGTCTCCTGCCACATTGATCTGAGAAGTTTTCTGGGCAGGTGGTGTGCGAAGTGGTTCAGCTTCCTGCGTGATGCTCGGTGACTGTCAGGTTTCACACTGTAAAGCAATGCAGTGAGCATCAACAAGCCCGGTATCACACCTTGATCTTTGTCTCTTGTAATGATCCCTCTCCTGTTCCGATGTTCTTGCATAGTCTGCCAAAAGCGGCGCTCGCTTTGGTGAGTCTGGCATACACTTCTGTCGTCAATGACTCACTTTCTGGAAAGTTATGCTACCAAGGGTAGGGAAACTTGTCCACTGAGTGCAGTCGCTGCCCGTTGATGGTGATGTTCGGTTCAAGATGCTTGGCTGGTGCTGGTTTTATGTATCACTTCAGTCTTTTTCATGCTGAGGTGAGGCCAAAGTGTCGCAGGCGTCAGAAGAACAGTCAATGCTGTGTTGCATGTCAGCTTCGGTGGCAACGTGAGGGCACAGTCATCAGCAAATAGGAAGTCGTTGATGGTGTCGTCGAAACTTGGTTTGCTTGAAAGCCTCCTGGGGGATTGAATACTGAAACCTGCTGTCCGGTGTTGATGCCGATGCCCACATCTCATCTCTGAAGGGTCATCTGTCAGCATGGCTGAGGAACATGAAGGCTTGACAAACAAAAGTGGAAAAAAAGGAGGGGGCAAGGACGCAGCCTTGTCTTTACTGCCGTTTGGAGGAAGGGAATGGAGCAGTCATCTCTCCGTGTATCCTGGACACTGCCAGCATGGCCATGCGTGTAGCTGGGTCGCGTACGATGGGTGTGAACTTTCTGCGGGCATCCATACTGTTGCCATATTCTCCAAAAGACCTTCTCTACTACACCAGTGTTGAAGGCCTTGGTCAGATCGACATAGATGGAGTAGAGGTTGGCGTTTTGCTCCTGACACTTTTCCTGTAGCTGTCTAACAGCAAATACCATGTCGATAGTCCCACGTTCTTTCCGGAAACCACACTGGCTCTCAGGTAGGAGGCCTTGCTCAAGGTGTGTGATAAGGCGGTTGAGCAGAACTCTAGCCAAGATCTTGCTTGCGATGGACAGCAGTGAGATTCCGCGATGATTGTTGCAGGCTTGGCGGTTTCCTTTGCGCTTGTAGAGGTGGATGATGGAGGCGTCCTTGAAGTCCTGTGGCACTGTCTAGTGCTGCCAGATGAGCTGAAACAACTGGTGAAGTTTCTCGATCAGGCCCACACCTCCCTCCTTGAAGATTTCAGCTGGGATGGAATCCGAACCAGGTGATTTGCCACTTGAAAGTAGTCAGACTGCTTTCTGAATCTCATCCAAGGTGGGTAGGGTGTCCATGGTCTCTTTGATAGGGACTTGGGGTAGCCTGTCGATGGCATCATCGTTGATGGTGGAAGTCCTGTTCAGGACGCTGTCGAAATGTTCCGCCCATCTCTCCAAAACTTTCTCCTTGTCGGTGATAAGGGTTGACCCTTCAGCACTGAGTAGGGGAGAAATAGAACCTGAAGTAGTAGGACCATAAACTTCCTTCAAGCTGTCGTAGAAGCGCTTCATGTTGTTCCTGTCTGCAAAGCCCTGAATCTCGTCCGCTTTGCTACTCAACCAGGATTCGTGCATCTGGCGCAACTTCACTTGTATGGTGCTCCGTACGTTCCTCAGTGTGTCTTTAGATGCTGACTTTGGGTCGTCAAGATGAGCTTTGTAGGCACGACGCTTTTCCACTAGCAGCTGCTGGATCTCTGTGCAGTTCTCGCCAAACCAGTCCTTGTGCTTTCTTGAAGCTGGCCCAAGGCACTTCAACATCCTGGCCTTCTAGCACAGTGGAGTCTAAGCGTTGCTCCAAGATGTCAGCATAAGACTGCTCGATGTTGCTCACCTTCAGCTTGCTGATGTTCAGGCGTTTTGGCGCTTTCATTCCATGCGGCTGTCTCTTGGGCTGGCCGTGAATATTGAGTTTGGAGACAACGAGGCAGTGGTCTGTCCAGCACTCTGCACCACACATGGTCTTCAAGACTCGTATGTCTTGCCTGTCCCTCCTCCTTACGATGACGTAGTCGATGAGATGCCAATGCTTTGAGCGGGGATGCATCCATGACGTCTTGTTGTGAGTAGGGAGGTTGAAAGGAGGTGAAGGACAGTGTTGGTGTATTCGAACGGGCCATTCTCCTTGCCGCAAGTCTGGAAAGTATAGTAGACCGTTGCTGTTGCAGTTGCCGACTCCATGTTTCCGATCACTTTTCCCAGGAGGAATGCGAGCTGCACGACTCAACTCTCGCGTGTAAATCAACGAGTGGATGTGAGTTTGTCTGCGTCTGGGAACAGCGTGAATGACAGTGTTCAGGTCTTCATAAAACTTGTGATTGGTCTCAGCTGGGTTGGTCATGGTGGGGGCATAGGCACTAACTATGGAGATGTACTTTTGCCCATGAGAAAGGGGGAGTCTCATCGCCATAAGGCGATCATTCACACCCTTTGGGGGACCGGCCAACTTGCCAACCAATGTCATCTTGACTGCAAAGCCAACTCCTGCCTCTCTTCTCTCTTTGGGTCCACGTCCAATCCATAAAAAGGTATATCCTGCACCACTTTCACAAAGTTGATGAAGGAATGGTTTGAAGGATGATAAAATGACTTGCGCGCGATGACTTAGTATAAAGTGAGGAAGAGTTGCGCATCTCGTCGACCTCACTCTCTCGCCCAAAAACCATCTGGGTCCAGCAGCAGGACATGGTCGAGACGGCTGGAGATGAAGTTGGGTGCAGTGGATGACCGTGGCTTCCCACGTGTCTCGACATGCTCTCTGCGCTCCATGACGCGTTGCTGGGAATCGCCTTTCTGCCCGTTGAACCAGGTGGTTTCCTCCGCGCAGTCCACCGAATCCAGTCTTCACATGCTAGGGAGACAAACCATAAAGCTGAGGATCGAGGATCCAGCAGCATGCCAGCTGTTCTTGCGGCATGCTCACAAGACAGCAGACTCACTGAGGCAGGAAAGTCGAAATGCCCGTACAAGGAGCTTGCCCACTGCCCACAAAATACAGGAGCGGGAGCAGCCGTGACACATGGCGCCAACCACAACTCAACAGACCCCTGCAAAACACCTCGTACAATAACTAAAATATATAGTACGACATTCCATAGAACAAGTCCTAATTAAAAATCCCAAAACCAAAAACAATCTGTACACGGAAAAGCCACGTACACGAAGAGTCATGGAACGACTCGTCAATAAAAGTCAACACAAAAGAAGATAATTCGTACAACTAAAAGTCTCATAAAAAGTCATACAAAATTCAGGTTAACATGGCGCATTGGGCTAACACACTCTTCGAATTACTGATTATTTGACCCATTTTCTCTTTAATTACGAAAGCTCTAGTTTTAATTTTTGTTAAGCTCTTACATAGCAATTTGTTGGACATGGCTGGGAAATTTTTTTCACTTGGGAATTTGTATTTGAAGCAAAATTTTAGTTTAAATTTTATCCAATGTGTTCGCTGATCCATGACTTTTTATGAGACTTTTAGTTGTACGAATTATCTTCTTTTGTGTTGACTTTTATTGACGAGTCGTTCTATGACTTTCGTGTAAGTTGAAAAACAAGAAGTAGGTGTCAGACAGGTCTGAAATCGGATCCCACGATATGGGACCACCCGCTGATAATGGAAATCAAAGGTCATGAGGCTACGATAATCAATTGCTGAGTAAAGTGTTACGAAAATTTGCACTATTAAGAATAACACTGGAAAATATTCTAAGTCAGTAAACAGGAAGTAGGAGTCTGACAGGTCTGAAATCGGATCCCACGATATGGGACCACCCGCTGATGATAATAAATCTTAAATGTCATGAGGCTACGATAAGTAATTACTGAGTAAAGAGTTGCAGAAATTATTTCACTGCCCGCCATTCACCATTTTATAAGCCGGTTTTGCACTTGTGCAACCCAGCCAAAAATGAAGGAATATATAGAAAATGGTTTGGTGCAGCAATATTATATTAAAATATCCAAAATATCAGAGTATGTGATGTCAATTTAAGTAGGACCCACCCCTGTATAACAAGGTTTTGTCATATTTAAAGAATCTATATCCAAATATGAAAGCTCTTCCTTAAAGAATTCAGGAGACATTCAAAATAGTTTAATAAGTACATTTTCTTAAAGTAGGTCAAACCTCAAGGTCAAAAAAGTAAAAAATCAAGGTATGTTGGTTGGTTGGATATTGCTTAATTTCCCACTTGAGACTTTTTCACTTATATGATGTCACCATTGCCGGTAAAGGGCTGCAAATAGGCCTATGACCAGTGCTTTTGGCTTTTCATCAGGAATGGATCATTCTCATGCCACAACTGATGTGACACAGGGTCTCAGATTTTAATTGACCCCACCCTATTTTTTGCTTTTTTAATCCCCTACACCAATGAATGATTTGTGCTAAGTTTGAATGAAATTGGTCAAATGGTTCTTGAGAAGATTTTTAAAAGATGTCACAAAATTTTTACTAATTCTTAATTATCCCCATTTCGAAAATGGTGTGGCACTTCATTGAACAAACTTGAATCTTCTTTACTCAAGCATGCTTTGAGGCAAATTTGGCTGAAATTAGCCCTGTGGTTCTGAGAAAAAAATACAAGAAGTCCAAAATGTTATAGGTTTGTGGACTTACAGACAGATGCTAGACAAAAAATCATCAGAAAAGTGTTTTTTTTAAAGTTTCAGCTCATAGGCTCAAAACTGACAAAAACTTGATGGCATTTTCACCTTTCCTGTCCTGAATAAAGCCTTCACATTGTCTGGCTGTACATCAAGTACCATTCTGCAGGAGCTGATGGCAGCATCGTAAGCCTCTGTCTGAAATAATTAAGCTGTCAGCTGCATTAAGGAAATATCATTATCAATCTACGCTTCTGTCTGAAATAATTAAGCTATCAGCTTTATCATAAATTTAAGCTGTTGTCTATATTGTTCATGTTACTGATCAATGTGTATCTATTTCAGTGTCTTTAAATTGACCTTTATGGTTCCCAGGCCTGCGCGCATCTGTTTTTGAGGTACTGCATTGCCAATTTTATCAAATTTTCAATAAAATGAAAAGTTGGTAATACGCTATCCAACATATCCCGGGGAAAAGAAGTCACACTCATTTTGAATTTCCCACTAATTTGCATATGAATTTTCTAGCATCATTGTGACTTATATATTCAGTTACTGTGACACACCCTGAAGTGTGGAGTTAGCCTTATCACCAGGATAGTATTATAGCATTGTTTTGACTGATTACTGTCCATTCAGGACATAGTAGGCGGCGTGTAGACATGGACACTGTCGTGTATATTTAACAGCTGTAGCGGGTGTCGCGATCAAGTTAAGATGGAAGACAAATTCAAACAGCTGTTGATAAACATATCTGAATATAACAAATACATATATGATTAAAACAAATCACAATTCATTGGCAAATTTTGTCTAACATTCAATAACAAATACCCCAGCAAGTCATCAAATTAGTTTTGATGAGTGGTTATGGGAGTTTTTCAAAAGATTAAATGAAGGGGTATAGTTCACTTAATTTCTGATGCAGCCTACAATACAATCTAATTAAAATTAAATGTTAGATTTGCTCGCATACTTGCTGACGTAACATCATTAGGGGTCACTTCAGTGAGTATGCGAGCGGATCTAACATTTAATTAGATTGCCTACAATAGAGTGCATTTACAAACACTTTAACTAAAAGGGCAAAGTTCATGATATGAAATGAAAGTTCTTGTAATTTGTAATAAGATCTACCTTGATAGTACAGGACATATTGAATAGGTCAAATTTTTATCAAATTAAGTCAAATTTCCAGTTCAAAGTCACAAGTTTACAAACCATATACACATGCTCCTACAAGCACACTGACCATGACAAGTGGTGGTTAACAAGACTATTATAGGTACAATACGACCATGACAAGTGGTGGTTAACAGGACTATTATAGGTACAATACACCATCAGTTCAACAGACCTTAAAATTTACTTCTAATACAAGCAATATTTCAATAAAAGCAACCTCAAGTTAACCAAGAATCTGGTACGGGATTTATTTTGAATTCAATAAAAGCAAGTTCAGTATAAGAGGAGTAAGGTGCATACTAGTAGGCTTCTGATCTAGACAAGGAGGGATGGAAAGATACTTAGAAAGACAAATGAAGTTTTATACCAGTACATTTTTATAATATGGCCCATTTAGTCTTGTCCTTGCTCCTGAACCCCTGACCCTGTGACAATGTAATTTTGTTAAAGGATTCCTACTCATATATACCCATGCACCTGGTTTGTCTGCTAAATGTTATGGAGTACAGACTCTGAGGAGGATTTTTAAAGGATGTACTGTTTTCAGAAATTTTGGTCCCTTTAACACTATATCTAAATCAATTGAATTCAGTTGTTTCAGAGGAAACATTGAAAATATTCTAAAGTCTATACACAACAACCATAGATCATAATATGTCGCCTAAACAACTAAGACGACCTAAATATGACCCTAAACAAAGGTGACCTAAATATGTCCCTAAAAACTAAGTGACCATAAATATGTCCCCTAAACCAACTAACCCGGCACCTAAACTATGTCAACTCCAACACTAAGATGACCCTAAATTTATGTCGCCTAGAACAGACAAATACCGCGGCAACCTCTAAACTATGTCACCCCTCAAACATACTCAAGTTGACCTGCAATATGCGCACCTAAAACTTACCTTTACATGATGACCTAATATGTCACAACTATGACTAATATGCACCTAAAACTTAATGAAAATGTGCCCTATAAATAGTCACCGCCTAAATATCAACTCAAACATTGCTACAGTCAGTGACCTAATATGTCTACTAATACCAACTTAGCCGCTGACCTAAATATGTCTTACTCTAAAGAACTAAGCTTGACCAAATATGTTCCTCCTAAAACAACTAAGGTCACCTAAATCATTCACCCTCCAAATCAAGACTAACGGTGACCTAAATTATATGTCCACTAAACAACTATTCCATTATGTTCTAAACTAGATCACCCTACAAGTCACCATTAAACCAACTATGGTGAGCCTAAATATGTTCCCTAAACACACTCAGGTGACCTACAATATTATCTCCCAACAAACAGGCTGACCTCAAACTATGTCTCCTAAACAACTAAGTGACCTAAATTGTCACCCTAAACAACTAAGGACTATTCACCTAACAATAAAGGCACAAAATTCCCAAACTAACGGTTGAACCAAATATGTCACTAAAACAGAACAAAGGTGGACCTCAAATATTGTTCACCTAAACAACTAACGGTGAGGCCAAATATGTCCCTAAACAACTACGTGGCTAAATTTGTCACTAAAACAACTAAAGGTGACCTAAATATGTCCCTAAACAAACTAAGTGTGACCTAAAATATTCTACGAGGACCTAATAGTCACTAAGCATAACGGTGACCTAAATATTTCACCTAACAAAACTAAGGTGACCTAAATATGTCCACCTAAACAACTGAAGGTGCCTAAATATGTCACTAAACAACTAAGGTGACCTCAAATGTGTCACTAAACAACACGGTGACCTCAAAATACTGTCACCTAAACAACTAAGGTGAGCCTACTATACTGTCCCTAAACAACTGAGGTGACCTAAATATGTCACTAAACCACTAAGGTGATCTATTTATGGAAGAAAAATGATAATGAGGATGAAGATTAAGCAGTACAGATCATTTCTAAATCTATACAAACACTTTCCACTTACTTTTAGTTGACATGCTGCCATGTTGTTGTAACACTTTAGTCTGCTCTCTAATAATTTTTGTAAATTCTCTGCTGTATCTGAACAAGTGGCAGGATCTAGAATACTAACAGCTCTGCAACACACACAAAATATATCTCAACTCAGACAACTTCTGCTTTCATGATACTTCTCAAATAAATATTAAGTTCATTCAAATTGCTAAAAAGTTACTGTAGTATCACTGCTTTTGAATTGTAACTAACCTTTTCCTATATTATGAAACATTTAAATTTTTGGGTTATCATTCACAGTTTATTTTCAAACAACAGTGTACTTTAATTTTCACTGATACATTATCACAACTAACATGCTATAACTTACTTTGTGTAAGAATGAACAGCTGACACATAGTCTTCTCTCGTAAACAGATAATTTCCCCTCTCTCTTTTATTTTCCCTGCAAATAAAATTTATCACTTTATACCAGTCTGGTATAGACTATACTAGGGCAAGAAAGAAACAACCAACCATCCATCCTAGCTTGTTTACATATATACATGTACTATTATATAGTGTACTACATCTACATGGCTACCCTTAGAAACAACTTTTGCTGACCCACTCTCAACTCTACATTAAAATTTGGGTAGGTGGGTAATGAGAGTTCAAAACTTTTAATTTCAAATGCTCAAGGCTGTCCTCAAAATCTTAATTCTTAACAAATGTTTGAGTCTACACTAATGTTACTATTTTCAAACTAAGCAAAGGCGAATCCAGCGCTGGCATGCTGACCCAATACATAATTACATACAGACCCTATACATATTTACGTACAGATGACAACCTTTATACTAGAATTGATGCCTATACATATTTACATACAGACCCTATACA
>CAJDSM010014972.1:0-12735 GCA_903981925.1 Ostrea lurida
ATTCCTAAGTGAAATCCCAGATCAGTGTAGTCCACCACTGCCAAAATCAGCAAGCGAACCCATAGTATGGTCTGCGCAGTACAGCTTATCATGTCATGCATTAGATGAAAACCAAACTAAACAAACTCTTTTCACATACAATTTCAAAGCCAGTTGTATGTTTTCTGTGCAATCGAGCTTACAAAAACGGCTTTTTTATCCGGGGGTACCAGTTTACACTGTATTACCGGTCTCATAGAACAAGGGGTTCCATATAGAAATATCAAAAGTAATGGGAAAATAAACTTGCAATCCTTACATTATTCATATTCGCTGGAGTTACACACACTGAAACAACTTGCAAAACATGTTATTTGTCTTTGAAGCCAATCAATACAACTGTATTTCAAAAGCTTTAATTCTTCCAATTGGCAATATAGCTTACATTCAAAGTCATTTTATACATACGGTATTTTTAAAAATATTTTTTTTTGATCTACATAGTTCTGAATACCGAAGGTATTTGGAACGATTGTTAATACTTACAATATGCATTTTAGAACAAGTCTACTTTCCAGGCAGATCGCGGATGGTAACAGCTGTCAGATGTCAGTTCCACAAACTATTATATGGAGCAATTATCTATTGACACTTGCAAAATGATGCTTATTGTTTTCAGTTAATGAAAAAGTTTTGCGTATGGCGATTTTTTTCTAACCCTTTCAGATTGCTTTGCAAATAATTTGAGATTATCAGACTCCTTTATAATCAGCATGTCACCAATTATGTGGGTAGTGATAATGTGATATCTCCCTATACAATTTGTCATAGGTTGAGTGATCTCGGGTGTGTTTCATATCAGTCGTTAGGCCATTCTTTATATACTAACTAACTCATTTACTTTCTCAATATTTATTCATCACGGTTGGTGTGACCATTCAGTAGGGATATTTACCACCCCTGCACGCGATCCCACTTTTGGTGTGTTGGGCTTTGTGTTTGTTGTATTGTTATTGTTCTATTATTATATAGACTCTATAGAATTTATCACTGTTTGTTACCTTCACCATTTCATAAATAGAGAGATACCAAATAATAACAATGACACAATAGCAAATAATAACATTGGAGCGATTCCAAATTCCGTGCTGTGTCAATATGTTTATATGTGAAGTGTCACAATATCATTGGGCTTTGCGTATAAGGATCGCCTCTCTTGGTCCTCGCTTTGAATGTTCTTTATTTTGGAATATATCTTCAGTATAGCATAAGCTATGATGCATATCAGTAAAACGACGCCAAATCCTAACACGAGATAAAGTAACTGGTTTTCATTCTCATCTTTTGACAACGTCATTTTCATGTAGGTATGTTTGACAGTAACTGGTGTAGTGTTCTGCATTCGTAAATCCTCAGTTTGATCCGCATTCTCTTCTAAACTTCTTGTTGATCCTTACGAAGGGAAAGAAAAAAATGATTGTAGTAACTTCTATATTTTCTTGCGTACATTACAATAAAGACATACAAAATGAATGTGAAAACGAAATACAATGTTGCGTGTTCCTTTTCTTTGGGTATTAAGTATATATCACTGGTGGAATTTGTTAAACATCATATGAAGCATATTTCTAACTAGCGATTAAAACACACACACACACACACACACCCTCTCCTCTCTCTCTCTCTCTCTCTCTCCTCTCTCTCTCTCTCTCATCTCTCTCTCTCTCTCTCCTCTTCTCTCTCTCTCTCTCTCTCACCATTTTCTATGTGTGTATGAGTGTACATAGTGTGCAAAAATATGAATAGCCATGCACCTTGTAAAGGTGAACATCCAATTTGGAAATCACAATCCATCTTATTGCAACGACACATGTTCAAACAAGTCATTCCAAAGTATGGATATCTGCACCGATCTTTACAGTCTTCTCCAACAAAACCTACGTTGCAAACTGCAATTAAGAGTTAACTTTGAAACTGTTTACTTCTTTTATTAAGCTGATGTTTGATTAACAATAAATGAAAGTCAACAATAAAAGTAAAAGTCACAAATATTTAAACCTATATAGCATACAACATGCATTGTTAAACTCACCAACACACTCGTTGACTTTAGGATCCCAAACCTCATTCGAACAGCAGGCACGAGCATCCCTCCAAATGAAACAAAAATCAAGGAAATCAAAATAAAAAGTATTTAAAAAGAAGTAAAGTACATTGTGTTTTCAATATATTGATCTTGAATTGTTTAATCATAAATCATCTAAATCCCCCAACAAGTTCTAGTTCATGCAGAACAAATGTTGCATATCTTATTCGATTTGTCCTCTTTAGTATACTTTTTTACATGGAAGAGTGACAATCTTTCTCATAACTCCTAGAAATAATACAAAAGTTAGAGCAGGCCAAACACGGACCAATATAGATCAGATCAAGTACCTAGGAGGAGCAAGTCCTCTCTGTTGATTGGTCATAGCAATTGTTAAGCCCTTGTCTTGATCGGATAGATAGAATACTCCTTAGTCAAAATTGATCTTAATTGGCATGATCTATGGCAAAATATGGAAATTTCACAATACTGGTTTCCAGTTTAATTTAACAGTTTCAAAGAATATTTTTATAGCATCGCGATGATAATTATAGTTGACGTTAGTGAAAGAATTCAATCCAAGCTATAAATAATCCACTCTTACTCTGTTTTTACATGTTATGAGGATATACATGTATTCAAAATTTACCATATTCTCAATGTAAGTTTAGAAATATTGTCTTCAATTACATACTAATCACAAACGGTATTAATTTAAACATTAAATATAGCACCAATAAAGGTGGGGGGGGGGGGCGGTCAAGGTAAGATAAGATATATTAATTGTGTACACTTTAAAAAAAATTAACAAAACGTTTTTGGGGTTTGCCATTATAAAAATGTCATTTCAGTATAGTCAAAGCTAATTACCATTGCGATGCTAATAACATGAGTGCATATAGAGAGACGCTCTCGGTTTCAATATACGGCATGTCTGTATGTGGACATTTAAGCCTTCGGTTCGACACTAACGCTAGTCCGGTAGCCCGAGGCTAGTAAATTTTGTCCCGGACTACCAAAATATCATTTATAAGTAGTCCGGTGGACTACTAAATAATTAAAACCCTTTACATGATACTCATGAAAATGATAATGAACTTTATCAAATGAAAGATATTCAGGAACTTTTTAAATGTTTTTGGACTTTAGATGTAAAATCCCAGTGTTGAAAATTGAAATTGTAAAATCTTGTTCTTTTCCAAAAGTTGATTTTATGGGAGAATCAGTAAAATAGGGGCTAAATTTGGTCACAGAATTTTCATTTATTTGCCTAAAAATTTACTGGAAATGCACGATTTTGCATCCAGATTTTGAAAATTGCTGATAATGTGCTGATATCTGCCGAGGCATGATACATATCAGAAAACAAAAATTGTAAAAAAAAAATTGTGTTTAAAAAAACGGCCTTATTTTGATTTTTTGCCTGAGACACATTGCCTGAGACACATTTGCACTCGGCCCGCAAATCGATCGCAAGGCGAGAGATAAGCGTCGGCAAATATCAGCACATTATCTGCAATTATCAGTACCCACAGTACTTTCACAGTAGTTTATCAGTAAATACCAGTACCCACAGTAAAAACCACAGTAAATATCAACAATTATCGGTACCCACAGTAATTATCAGTACCAACAGTAAACATATCAGTACTTTATTAGTGATTATCAGCACCAACAGCACAATATCAGTAATTGCCAATAAAAAATTACACTCTCAGTACATTTTCCGTCCAGTAGTGATATATATAGTGCTGAGATTTCAGAAATCATGCATATAAATTACTGATCGTGAAAGGGAAGTATTACCGCGTAAAACAACGTGACAAAAGTAAAGAGTGGAAATAAGTGATGCACAAAATTATGCTACGACTAAAAATCTCAGTTCTAAACCACTGAAATGCTACCCAAGCTTAATCACCAAGCGTACACATTCTGAATATAAGAAGAAAAAACTGTTTATAATTTAAATACACGCTTTATGCACGTTGGGTACCTGTCCCTATCCACTATTTTGTATTTCCGGGAACGAATTGCACTGTTCTCGGCAATAGTAATATTTATTTTAGAAACTATATATATATTATATATATATATATATATATATATATAATATATATATTTATATATATATATATATATATATATTATAATATATTATACTTTAGATGTAATGAAAAGTCTAAATGATCACGGACAGGAAACATGTATCATCACAGCCAACGTCATAACCAAAATATTCTCATTATATTGGATATTTTAAAGCTCAATGTACTCAATGGTTGTATAAAACTATAGAATGTAAAGTAAATATACTTACGAGCTACAGTTAATCCTACCAGATGCAGTGGAAAACAATGCAGTAAAAGTTAGTGTAATTAGAAAAAGGAATTCCATCATCTTTAAAATGCTCATGTTATACGATACCATTTAAAACATTCCGGAAATTCATTACCATCGCGGAAGTTGCAAATGAAAAAAAGTACTGTATAATTTGATTTGAATCAAATTGTACGTGGAATACTGAAATACTAGAAGTAGAGTCGGTCTTGAAAA
The DNA here is from genome assembly GCA_903981925.1 of Ostrea lurida. Classification (NCBI taxonomy): domain Eukaryota; kingdom Metazoa; phylum Mollusca; class Bivalvia; order Ostreida; family Ostreidae; genus Ostrea; species Ostrea lurida. Next base: position 4,619 of record CAJDSM010014972.1, read on the forward strand.
TGGGCAAATATTTTAAGGTACAATGTACCTGGGTATACGAAAATATGATTCTATCTTGTCATCCTGGGAGAACGAAACGTCTTATAACAGTAGGACCGGATCTATTCTGCATTAAAATTCATTAGATAATATACATATATGTGGATTCAACTTCATGACAAAGGGGACGATTTCAGCTTTTCCATCGTTAAATTCCCATACTTATATAGCAATTTTTCATCATCGCCTGCATATGGTACGTATGTCTCGCAACTTATTCGATACGCGAGGGCTGATGCGTGATATTAGTTTTTGGATCGAGGAATTGCAAGCAAGTTCTTGTTGCAGGGGTTTCAACAATTAGTTTAAAGGCAGACGTGTACAAATTACATGGTCGTTATAGCGATTCAGTGTGCTAGTATGACGTGTCATTGGGTCAGATGCTGTCTGATGTGTTTCATAGCAATTGTTAAGCCGTTTTCCATACACGGATTTGACTATGGATTACTCCGTTTATCTGATCAAGACAATGAGCTCACGACGGGTGACCAGTTAACTGGGGATATTTATTTCTCCTAGATGTCTGATCCAACCTCTGGTGTGTCCAGGGGTCCGTGTTTGCTCAACTCTTTTTTTGTATTCTGTTTGGATCTTGCAAGATTGATCACTGTTCGTCATTGTTGCCCTTATATTGAGAAACATGAATGATTTTGAGGAAAAGCATTGTCTGTCATGTATATTGTATGACTATATTCATGTACTAGTAAATCGATGGAACGATAATAAGTTGGTAAAGTATCTAGTATGAACACATATGTTGTCATTGATATTCACGTGCGCATGTGCATATGATAATGATGCCATCTATTATCCAAATGGACCATCTTTTACATATTTTCCTATCTACATGTTAGATATGTTTGCAGATAAGCCTGACCCCTGTTTCAAGTTTGATCGATGAATGATAAATTGGTACCGTATATGATTTATATATAGAAAAACAGGTATACAAAAACATCATCGATCATACATTCAGCTATTTGAGGAAGTACCTTTCAAACCATTATACACCTTTTATTATAGTCGTTAAGGAATAAGTGTGACGCTATTAATTCCGTATGTGAACTGAAGTGCGAAAACTCTCTCTCTCTCTCTCTCTCTCTCTCTCTCTCTTCTCTCTCTCTCTCTCTCTCTCTCTCTCATCGCTCCTCTCTCTCTCTCTCTCTCTCTCCTATAATTGCGTATTTTAGGCAGTACAGCTTCGTCTATCAATAAAGTGGAGAAAACATATCTTATAATTTAAAATGTATTGACAATTACATATGTCTTGAGTATAGAATTAATGATACACCACGTTGAGTAAAGATATAAACTTATCTTTGAATCAAATTTTCAGTATATCAAAGTAACCGATTTCACCAAGACTATGAAGGTTACCCCCAGCCCCTCCTTCAAATTATCACTTTCTAAGACACATGTTAGGTAAAATCTCAAGCGAATTTATAAATAATCGTATTCTTCATAGGTCACCTTAAAGTAGCGTTAGTGATATATGCAGTATTCAATAAAGAAGTATTCAAGCGAAAATCTACGTGTTCATCTACACCAGACAGCACAGACTTCAGTTCACCTATGACAGTGATAGTTTTTAGATACCCTGATACACTGGTTCATTTAATGCTACGTGAAAGTTAGATGCTGTACATGTATAAAATAGTTGAGTATTTCTGTGTTGACAATTTTAATCTTAATTGCGTTGAACCTATTAGTGTCATAAGTATTAAATTACAGAATCCTATATAATTAAGTTGTGTAGACAATATCTTCCCGCTCTGTAATCCGAATTAAGGTAACTTGGCGAAATTTGGCAACTTATGCAATATACATGTACATATGTATGTTGCATAGTAGCTCTTGTTTGTTTCCTATCTGCTCTAGTTGTGATTTTAGGTCACCTGAAACACTCAGACGGCCTTTTGCAATTGGTCGTCAACGTGCGTAGTCGGATAACAATTTCACATTTTTAACTTCTTAAAAACTACAAGGCCAATAATGTTTTGTATAAAGCATTTCTGGACTATTTTGGAACATAATTACCTTATCTCACTAGTATCTCATGGGCGTGTCTAACTACAAATTTTCACAAATCGTTCTACTCCCATCAACTAAATACAAGATAAAGATGTTCATGGAGTCTTCTATTAGAATTGTGAAATGTATGACCCCTGTGTCAAGTGTTCAGGCCCTTGGGCGGGACCAATATCGCCAAATAGTGAACAAGTATTACTTTATTTCGACTAAGGGCTCACGGCGGTTGTGACCGGTCAGCAGAGGATGCTTACTCCTCCATGGCACCTGATCCTACCTTCGCTTTTGTCGGAGGTCCGTGTTGCCCTACAGTCGATTTTGTATATGTTTTTTGGATTATGATTACGTTTGACACAATGTTAACTTCGCCTTTTTGTATGTAAACAAATGCAAGCTTGGAAGACATTTCACATTTAATCTATCGTGAAGCAGTTTAGAATCAGACATTGGCAATTTGTCAGAAGTATATTGGACTACATCTATTATTCTCACAAGTGAGTGGCAGAAGAATACTTATATTTGCAATTTCTTATGGAAGTCTTTAAGGATTCAAAATTTGGCCTATGGGCAGTTTGATTAAAAATAAATCAATTTGACTTGTAACACAGAATTTGATAAATTTAAATTAATTTGATTCTAGCACATTCTTTATATCGTAAAAACAATGTTGCATTTTAAAGTCTTGACATCTGACGTTCTAATAGGAAGTCACGGTGCGTTTGACTGTTTATTTACTACAGTAATCAATCCGTATATAAAAAAAATCTGTAGAATAATCATTTATTGATATCCCTAAAATTATTAATTAGATCATAAAAAATGTTTATCCATTTTATACGATATAAACTAAGAACTGTCCTATAGAGACTAATACCCTCCGCGGGGTACAAGTACATAATGAACACAACAATTTCCTTATTCAAATTAAACAGAAGTTTCTAATCAAAGGGTCATATAGTATGTATTGTTTTAAGAGGAGTTGTGGACAACGCACTAATTAATGCATACATTGGTGAACAAATCTCAGTCGAAACGTTCATATCTTGTACAAAACTTGTCCAAAATAAAATCACTGACAATATGCACATCTCCATTATTTAATCTAACACTCCACAAATTTCATAAAGATCCTGTAAGTCCTTTAGGGAGATTGCGGACTACGCCACTGATGCATAGGCATATTGGTGAAAAATGCCTAAATCCAAACCATTAATATTTCTACATAAATTTCCTGACAATTGCACATTTCATTATGTAATCGATAACTCCACAAAGTTTCAATTAAATCTGTGAGTCATTTAGGAAAAGTTGTGGACAGCAATTTCAGACAGACAGACGGACAGACAGACATACAGAAAGACAGAACGGACAGGGTGAAACATATATACCCAACTTCGTTTGCGGGGGTATAATTAAGCTGGGCAATTTACGCTATGTTATTGACAGTCTTGCGGTTTTAAATAATGCTTAAACTGACCCCTACTTACTTAGTATATATGAAACGAATAAAATTTGCTTCATTCCTTGATGATAATCGATTTCCAAACGTTTATTTTTTACCTAAAATATGATTTTGGATTTCGTATATTTTTTAATATGCATACGGCATGTATAATATGGATCGACGACTACCCATTGCTTAAACAAATATTAACATATATGCACATGGTCATGACCACTTTACATGTGATTACTTGCATTCCGAACAAATACAAGGTTTGAAACTCTTGATTTAAACTTTTCAAAATTCAGTCAGCCTACGCACTTCTCTGTGATCAATGGCATGACAAATTCAATTAAAATGGACGTTTGAAGTTGATAATAAATGAAACCAGTGTAACACATTCGCATCGGTAATGCGCATACCCATAAAACTTGTCAAAAAGTGACGACAGTACGTTAGTAAAATAAGATATAAAGTGATCTTGAAGGGATCAATATCACTTACAGTAATAAGAGGGTCTAAATGTCATTTTTAAAGTTGAATTTCTGATCAAAAAGGCGAAGTTAACATTGTGTCAAAACACGTAATCATTTCCAAAAAAAAACCATTAACAAAATCGAGTGTATAATCAAATGCCTCCTGTATTTCATGAAATTATAACTCTGGATTTTATTCGCAATGTCCAATGCATACTTTCACAGTGACCATGTCCTTCTCCCGTGCTGACTTTGATATTTTTTTGTTTACAACCTTAAACCTCGATCTCTAGCTATATTTGCTCACAGGCTTATGGATGTGCTCGTATTCAGCGAAAGCAGAAATTCGTTAAAAATATCGTTGGAATTCGTTTTAAAAAGGTCAATTTATAATAATCAAACCGTACGACTACATACTGGATTTAACGAGAACTATATATGTTCATAAATTGCACGAAATGAAGCTTTCTGGATCAACAAGTTGGCCTGTTCTTACAGCAGACGTGGTCTTTATGGTTAAAATGAAGGTCAGTAGCCAAAGACACTGGGTTATTTGTTATGATATATCAAGTGCAATTGAATCTTTTATAACAAAGGATAATATAGATATTATAGGATAACAATAGCCGCTTGGTTTTGACACAGAAAAGTAAAGATAACGAAAAGTGGTCGATTACGTAAATCCTAATTGGAATAGGAATCAAAGATTGGGCAAATATGAGCCATCAAATACACTATAGTGTGGGTTTGATGCATAGTAGGAGTAAACATCCTTTCGATCGTTAACAGCCGCTGTGAGTCTGTTTTTTAAAAGGTAAACGGATTAAGCCCCCAGTTCCACTGTCACGTTTCGGCGCTAGGTTTCACTAAAGCCCCAGTCCCTGTCACGTTTTCGGGCTCCCGTTTTCTACTTTTAAAAACGTAGTAGCGCACGCTTATATACCGTAGGAAAACGTATCGATGCGTAAATTGAAACGGCTATATACATACGTGGCTATACGTAGATCAATCCTTCATCGATTCCGTTTATATTGGTCTGCACAATACAAACGGGGCAAAAATGAAACGAAAATGAAACGTAGAAAAACGTACAGAAACGTAACACGATACGTAATGCGTAATGAAACGCAGCTGATGCGTAGAGAAACGTGAGAATTTTCTTGTTACTTATTTAAAAACGTTTTTTTATGTTATTGTTACGTTTTCGATAGTGTTTGTATACGTTATTGCACGTTTTAGGACAAGCATAGTCAGTTCATATACGTTCTGAGTAGGTCATTACGTTTGTATACGTCTCGTCAAAGTCACAATCCAACTGTCACGTTTCAAACGTATACAAACGTAATGATACCTACACGAACGTAATGAAACCTGACTATGCTTGTCCTAAAACGTGCAATTTTGTACAAACACCTATCAAAACGTAGCACATACATAGAAAAACGTATTTTAAAAAAGTAACAAACAAAATCCCTCACGTTTCTCAACGCATCAGCTGCGCTTTCATTATGCATTTCTACGTATCGTGTACGTTTCTGTACGTTTTTCTACGTTTCATTTACGTTTCATTTTTTGCCCACGTTTGTATTGTGCAGACCAATATAAACGGAATCGATGAAGGATTGATCTACGTATAGCCACGTATATAGCCGTTTTGTTAACTCATCGATACGTTTTCCTACGTATATAGCGGTGCTGCTACGTTTTTTAAACGTTGTAAAACGGGATGCCTGAAACGTGACAGTGGGACTGGAGCTTTAATTCGTTGTTTACAAATAACGACTTAGCAATGTGTATGAAACACATCAAACAGCATTTAACCAAAAGTACATATAGACTGTGTTGGCAAAATAGATCGTTGTAAAGACCTTAGAATTTGCAAAATGCCGACCGTGAACCTGATTGTTGAAATCCCTGCAACATCATCTTACTGTAATCCAAAATCACGAAATTGATATTACTTCAATGAAATTGGTGTTCAGCTCATATATCTCTACCCTTTGTTAGACTGTCAATTTCTTACTAGATTTGGCAATGGGTCACCCCGTTTACTTTGTTTCGACTACGGACACACGGCGGGTGTGACCGGTCAGCAGATAATGCTTACTCCTCCATGGCACCTGATCTTGCCTTCGCTTTTGTTGAAGGTCCGTGTTGTCCTACACTCGATTTTGTATATATGTTTTGGGACTATGATTACGTTTACTCCATTGTTTACTTCACCAATTTATATTATACTCTAAAGGTAGAATACTAAGGTGACATTAAGTCTATACTATATAAAATTTGGAAGTAACAATGTATTAAACGTAATCATAGTCCCAAAACATATATACAAAATCGAGTGTAGGACAACACGGACCTTCAACAAAAGCGAAGGCAAGATCAGGTGCCATGGAGGAGTAAGCATTATCTGCTGACCGGTCACACCCGCCGTGTGTCCGTAGTCGAAACAAAGTAAACGGGGTTACCCGTCGTCTAATCTAGTACGAAAATGACAGTCTAACAAAGGGTATGAAACAAATTAGTCAACAGTGATAATTTGTAAATCGAAACAAGGTCAGTATAGCGACCGTAGAATTTGCGAAATGATGACTTTAAACGAGATTCGTAATAACCCTGCAAACATCACGTTTTGGTTAGTAGTTGACCTCGCTTTAAAAAAAATCATCATAAGCATGACATGTCCTTGGGTATCGAATCAACTGAGAGACATTCACACCATAAGCAGGTGATAGTGGGTACATTACTACATAGACAAGAAAAGTTGACGATTGGAAAAGTCAAAGTCATCACGTTTATCATATAATATAGTTTGTCAGTCTGCCATTAGAGTCAATGTAAAGTAAAATATTCCAAATATGAAGTACATCTGTCAGATTCTGTGGCGTCCGTCACGATATATTAAATGGATATAATTGTGAAAATTATAATTGTTAATTGATAAGACATCGTCTATATACCTATAAGTAAGGTTGAAGGACAAGGCAAGTTTTTTGTTGTTATCCCGTAACAGTCTTTGAACAAATTCTGCTTCATATGAATATAGAAATAAGTCTGCCGATAAGGGGACACACGATATGAATATTGATTAGGTTGATATGTTAAACTCTAAACGGATTTGATGAATTTTTAAGGAATTCTGTTTCCTAATATATCACGAATTATCAAATATATTTCATTATTTCAGGTGGCAGCATGAAGAAGTCTAACTTTTTTGTTGTTGTCATCATATCATTTGGACTAGCATTGATCTATATGAGATATGGCATGCCATCAATGAAGAACGAGGTCAAAGAAATATTCAACTCTAAAAAAGTGGACTGCCAAATAGATTTTTCAATGTCAGTCAGGAAAATGGGAGAACATCAAAGTCTTTTAATTTCTCAAATGTTGAAAAATATCAAAAGTACCTTAAAGAGTATACACCGGGATTTGACAAAAACTGTGTTCTTACTTTGCAAAACAAATACACGGGATATGGAGATTTGCCACTTAGAATACCCCTTGAGTATGAAATGAAATCGCTTAATGAAGACGTCATTATATGCTTGTACCATCGTTACGTCACAACACTTCAAATATATTGTGCTTTCAAAAATCGTGTGGGTGAGGTAAAGCGTAAAGGTTGGTATATATGTGCCGATCCAGCATATGCCCCCCCCAAAAAACGGTATTGTCTTTCTGTCTAATAAGGCATTTTCAGACAACATTTTCTCGATTGATATAGCTTCTAGATACAACTGCACCATACATGAAACTCCATTGTCATCTGCAAATACTCTACAGTCTTGGATTGATAAAACAAACATATCCAACAGCATCATAGACATATTGACTATGTCTATCAATGCAGCATCTGACTTTGCTTTAATTCACACGATGATTCAAGAAAAGTCAATTAAAAAAGTCAAACAACTCTTGCTAGAGCTTCATTTTGATCCGAAAGTTACGAAAAAGCAGGACTACATTCAGATGTTACATAGTCTGCGGTTGCTTTACGAGATAGGCTTCAGAATTGTGTGGTTTGATAGAATCATTTACTGTGCAACTTCCAGATTCAATAAGTGCTACGCTGTATACTTTGTTCAACCAAATCTTGGGGATAAATCTTCTACTTACTTGTCCTT
>CAJDSM010014973.1:0-22525 GCA_903981925.1 Ostrea lurida
TCTGTACTTCACACGTGTCTTCACTTTCAACACATTGAGCTTCACGCAAAAAGAGGCTTGATTATTTGGACAAAAAATTGTTGGAATTTACAAAAATTGTGTAGATGGATACAACCGAGTATGACTAGGTTATATATTTTGTAGATATTTTTTCTTCCCATCTTAACATGCTCGTCTATAATCCAGGTCAAACTGTACAGTATATCAACTATATTAAGCATGAAATATGATACTGCTATAAAAGTAACTGGCTAAGGGTGATCGATCTCATATTCGAACCGTACCAGTGTATTAAAGCTTCTCTGGCGATATACCGATACAGAGAGGGTCGATATCGCATATAAATTGAAAGTTGGGCTTGATGTCTTGAATTAATATCAGCAAGAAGATGCAACTTGCACAAAGAAACCGTTAACAGCTCTCTGGTCGGCCAAACTAATTAAAAGTGTCCATCTTTTACGTCCCATCAACTAAAGCTGTACATAAATAACGAAATTCCGTGCAAAGGAAGTCTGTCGATGAGGGATATTGATTACCGCGGACCGTTTATTGGTAATTAAAGTCTATCTTTAATCTTTTTTTTTTGGAACAGCAGTCCTCTATTCATAATTGGACTCTTGGACGAACCAACCATAATAATACAGCGCTATGGTTTACGGCAACATCTAGTAAGCATGCCGAAAGGGTTTTATTCCGCAATGAGACTACATTTTACGGCAAATCCAATTAAGGGCCGTTTGAGTCCAGAAAACTGTCAAAACATATTTTTAAAAAAAAGAAATACAGGCTTTAGAAATTTATTACATATAGATTATTCATAACGAGACATCACGCTACTTATTTTGTATTGCCTTTTCTCTCCATGATGACTCAAAACAAGACGGTGATGAAGAATAAGTTGTGAAAAAATTAGCTTTTTGCCTTAGTGATAAGAAGCAACTTTAAAGTTTGTGATTAAGATCCGAAATCGGCATATCGTGAACGTTGCACATGCGTATCGAAATATTCGTGCTACGGCTATTAACAACAGCCCTACTGGCTAAATGTATGAACATTAAATTTAGCCATAATTACATTTTATGAATCTGTAAAGTTCTATATCTGATTAAATTATCAGATTCTCTTCATATTATGCGTGCACTGCGCCTGTGCTGCCATATTGAGAGACTTGTATTTCTAGATATTAAGATCACTATCCACTATACATACTACAAATGCACTTTGAGAGCTACATTACTCAAGCTCTGCATTGTAAGTAAAACTTTGATCTTTTGAACACTGAAGTATGGTAATCAACTTATGATGAAACTTCTATCTAGGATATAGTAATTAATTGTATATACAATGTACCATGGGACATAAGATGTTCACATACAGTCATTGTAACTTTCCCAAAATGTTTAAACGTGTAACATTGTAACTTGCTCAAAATAGTGTTTAAAGTGCTACTACATTGTAACTTCCAAAATGTTAAGTCGTATACATGTAACTTCCAAAATGTTTAAAAGTATACATTGTAACTTCCAAAATGTTTAAAGTGATACATTGTAACTTCCAAAATGTTTAAAGTGTATACATTGTAACTTCCCAAAAGTTTAAAGTGATACAGTGTTAACTACCTAAAATGGTTAAAGTGTATACATTGTAACTTCCAAATGTTAATTACATTACAAAATGTTTAGTGTATACATTGTAACTTCCCAACTTAAATGTGTTAATTGTATACAATGTTAAGTGTACACTGACCTCAAAAGTTTAACAGTGTATTACATTGTAACTTCCAAAATGTTTAAGAGTGTATTACATTGTAACTTCAAATGTTAGGTATACATTAACTCCAAAATGTGTTAAAGTGTATACATTTAACTTCCAAACTGTTTAAGTGTATCATTGTAACTTTCCAAAAAAATGTATAATTTTACTCCAAACATGTTTACGTGTATACATAACTTCCAAAATGTTAAAGTTAACATGGTAATTCAAAAGTTTAAGTAGTGGATACATTTGTAACTTCCAAAATGATTTAAAGTGTATTAATTGTAATTCCAAATGTTAAAGTTATTACATGGTCAACTTCCAAAATGTTAAGTGTTATACATTGTAACTTCATTTAAGTGAAATGTATCCAAAGTGTAAATTAACATTGTAACTTCCAAAATGTTTACAAGATCATGTAATCCAAAATTTAGGTTCATTAACTCCAATAAAGTGTGAATGAAGTCATGTACAGGAACATTGTAACTCATCCAAAATGTTTAATATGTATACATGTAACTTCACAAATGTTTAAAGTATACATTGTAACTTCCAAAATGTTTAAAGTGATACATTGTAATTCCAAAAGTTTAAAGTGTAATCAATTGACCTTCCCAAAATGTTTAAAGGATATACATGTGTAACTTCCAAAATGTTAAGTGTTACACGTTGTAACTCCAAATGTAATGTATACATTGTTAACTTCCAAAATGTTTAAATGTAATATGGAACTCAAAGTTTCAGTGATAATGTAACTTCCAAATGTTTAAGTGTATACATTGAACTTCCAAAATGTTAACAGTTATACCTTGTAACTTCCAAAGGTTAAGTGTATACATTTTAACTTCCAAAATGTTTAAAGTAACATTGTAACTTTCCAAAATGTTAAAGTGTTACATTGTCAAACGACCCAAAGTTTAAAAGTGTATACATTGTAACTTTCAGAAATGTTAAATGTATACATTGATAAGTTCCAAAATTTAAAGGTATCATTGTAACTCCATAACTTCCAAAATGTTTAAAGTGTATACATTGGACATTCGCGCTTACTTTGCAGAATGTTGAACTACTATAAAGGAAAAATCTTCCTGACCACGAAATCAAAACTCTTCTGAATGTAGACTCAGTCCTAGCGGTCTTATATATATAGAGAACGCCACTACAGGTAGCGGATATAGAGCTAACGCACTTAATAGAGAAGCACTACAGGTGCTTCTGAGCGTGATTAGTTGTATATGAGTGGTTGATCCCATTTTTCATTGAGATCATGTAGGAAAGAACTATAGCAATTACAAGTATTTTCTTCATTATTGTTACAATGTCTATTGATTGTTAATTCAGTAGTTTGGAATTTAGTCCTTCTTACTTTAAACTGTGTAGTTTAAATCTGTTGGGGTACAGTTTACATTGATGAATTATAAATATAAATTGGCAAAGTAAACATTGTGCTAAACGTAATCATAGTCCCCCAAAACATATATACAAAATCGAGTGTAGGGCAACACGGACCTCCGACAAAAGCGAAGGCAGGATCAGGTGCCAATCTATAGTCATCCCACATGAATGTTAGGGCTATGTTTAAGCATAGCAGCTTTAGTTCCACGGATTTTGGCATACATTGAATATAGTGAGAAATTAAATGAAGTAAAAATAAGGCTGCAAACCGTGCTGTCTGAACACATATATACAATTATATGATTGTGAGGTTGATTAATACCAAGCAAGCAAACCCTGCAATAATATGGCTTACTTCTTGATGACGAAAACATATCCTAAACACAACTGCATACATGTACTCTCATTTTATGGATTCAGATGTTATAAATAACGTTCTGTTTTTTCACATCTTTTTCTAATTTAATGGGTTCATGGCGGATGTAACCGGTCGACAGGGGATGCTTACTCCTCCTAGGCGCCTGATCCCACCTCTGGTGTGTCCAGGGGTCCGAGTTTGCCCAACTCTTGTTTTTGTATTCTATTTAGGACTTTTGACATTATCGCGGTTCGTCATATTTGCCTCTTCTTTTAGGATCATATACACAATCAAGTACGCAACGGGTGTGATGTGTCAATGACCCTAGAGGTAGGAAATAGATGCTACCAGTATTCAGTGGTGACGTCTCCATATGAGCGAACAATTCGGGAAAACAATCAACCTTGTACTTATTTATTTATTTTTTTTAACAATTTGAGTTTTGTCTCTCAGACCGGAATCCAGTCAGAAGCCGCCATATGAATTAAACATGAGAATAGAACTTAACAATCAACCAGACGCGTATTGATACACAAAAGCCCTGACCTAGATAATTCTCAATCACAAACATGTTAAAAGTACAGATTGGATAGGTGCTCTTTATATTAAGATTATCTATATTGTTAAATGAAAACTGTTTACATTGCATTCTCCCTACAACAATAGCGAGTAAAAGAGCTTGATCAAAAGCAATAAGAACTCTCAAGATTTTTAAAATATATTTTGTTGGGTTTATGTTTGGTTTACTTTTCACTCATATTTGAGACGTCACCAGCTACAAGATTTGCGCTCAGCTCCCCAGCAGTGCGAGTTCTTAACTAGCCTGGTTCCCTGTCCCGCCTACTGCCATTAGTCAGGGAACCAGGGGACCAGGCTAGTTCTTAACGTGCCAACGACTGCCGCGACACGGAACGTCCGTCTTAAGGTCACGTCTGCCCGATATAAACCGTACCTACCAATTCTTTCCTATGTATAGTTTGTGTTACATGTACATCTATAATATTGCTATAATGTGTCAGATATTTAGACCTTTGTATGTCACTAAGATCAGTAGCTGGGATTTATTTGTTTAACCTGTCGACGCCTACTGGATCTTTGGTATATACTTGTGCGATTTTAACCAAAAGACCGGGGACTTTCACGTGTCAATGCTGAAAGGAGCAGCCGCTTCTGATTTGGCGTTGTTCGATCCAAGTGAATGATGCATTGCGATCACGTTTGAAAATAATTTTAACTGTGATTTCTGTCCTTCAATATTTTCATTTTGTATGCATGAATTAAATTGTGTGTTCCCAGGTGCAAAACATCGCGAATCACAACAAAATAGGTTCGGGATTTTTAAAGGTGATACCCCAATCCACATTAAAGTAACCACACAGAGAAATAATGTGCGAAGTAAGCATACCGCAATATACAAAGTAAAAAGAATGTTACACAATGATCTATCTGCTCTATGTGTACCAAAGAAATTTATCATTTTAAAAAAATAACAACCCCCATCCCAACTGCCAAAGCAAACAAACAACAACAACAAAAAATCCCCAATAAAACACAAGCAATAATGATAAACAAAACCCGACAGAGTAATGGATTTTTGAAAAAAATGTTGATGATACTCATTTATATCAAATGAGAATTAGTTTGCATTTGTTTTTGATTTTTCGGAAATGATGGGGGAAAAATAAAGTGTGCGAAACCGAGTTTCGTTTTTAAAGCACCAGTTTGTTGAAGGACAGGGCTGTTTATTCCCCAGTTATTCCTGTTTTCTACTTTCATAATTAAAAAGACTGCGTCTCATTTTGCACGATATCGCTGTAACTTTTCTTTCTTCTTTATACATAATTACCGCCTTTTTGTGGCGGGCAATTCAGTTCAAAGAGAGAAAGTGAAGTGTAAAAGTGTCATTACGGTATTCACTGTTATAAATGAACTTAATTAAAATTGTTTCAATAAGTATTTTTTCTTGGATGTGTTAGAGTACAAGACACCATAATGATTTGCAGAGTAGTCATTTTTAAAAAGAAATTTATTTAATTCAGGCTTTTATGATGTTGAAAGCCGTTAATGAATATAGAGGTGCATTTTCAGCATCTGTGTCATTCTGTTAAAAGAAAATGAAGAAAATGTGCTTCAAGATAAATTATCTTAAACAAAAAATATAAAAGTATAATATTATGAAGATTTAAAAAAAAATGCACGATTTCTAAACGCTAATTAATATATTACATGTGCACGGGTTTTTTAAAGCTTGCGATCTGAACATTGGTCTATGTACTTGTATAAGAAATCAGTGAAAGTGATGAAACATTCAGTTCATTAATGAATAATGGTTGATTAATTGATTTAGTACATACATGTACGGAGTGTTTGTTGATTAATTATAATCGGATGACTGCTTGGGATAAGAAAATTTACATACATCTATCCCATGGTTATATTCATGTCGTTTTCTGTCCTTCGTCCTCAAGTTTTCTAACTTTCTACCTATCTGCCGACAGCTTGTCCAGAAAAAAATCATCCTTAACTTTTATTTTCATTTTCTATCGATAGAGATAGTTGAATGTTGCATGGTTAAAAATTGCAAAAATAGAGACGAAATGTCCTTTCGATACAGAGAGAACTGATCTTGACATAAATTATTCTTATATACATGTATTAAATGCTTTGAAGTTCTTTGGTCAGTGCACGCAGGGGAATCAGCCATTCTACATTTGTCACTAGCAGTGGACAAAATATCCTGCTATGAATTTCCTTATTATCACAATATCAATTTATTAAAATTTATGTTTTCTTATTGTTTTCCGCATAATTAACGCCATCATTGGTATTTCATACACAACACATACAAACGCCAGCTGTATTGCTTGTGTTACATTGCTAGTGACAGTCTAACTAGCAGTGATCCGATTGGATAAATAGGGAACAAGAATGCACCAAGCTCGCACAAGGTAAAACAAGACACACACCAGAAATGTTAAAGCATGAGGAAGGAAACACCACATACAGACACAGAACAAGTGTAATGCGTGACGTAACAACTGTCCGGGACTTATATTGACATTTTGACCTATGTGCCCTTACTGGCTTACATTGCAGACGCAAGGCTTGTTTTTAGTATAGAAGGAAGTTTAGTAAAAGGCAAATTAAATTTTATAATTAATATAAACATATAATACATGTATGTTACGGTAGGCCTTGTTCAGATTATTTGAAAACGCAACCACCTAACATATTTCTGGGGTTTGTCATAGAGCACATTTTCGCAATGCAATATTTTCTGCGTCTTGAATTCCTTTTCAGGATCATCCGAAAGAGATGCCCGATACTGTAAAGAGGAAAATATTCGCTTGGGTGTTATATTTGCTATATTTGCGACTATATTAACGGTCGCAAAAACAAAACAATGGCAAAATGCTGTTCAAAGTATTTGAGGTATGAGCTAATCCATTCAAATGTATTTTTCCGCGAAATTTAAACCATCGTGAAATACCGAATGATAAAAATCGCATTCCCCCTAAAAATTAAAACCCTTTGCAGCATTCAAAGGACCTTCATCAGGCAGTCTAACAACAACATCAGGGCTGTTGTTGGTTTCAACTTGAACAACAATCACTTAATATGAAATGCCAACATTGTACTTTGACTTGACTATATTTACCGATTCAGATCAATTAATAGCGGTCTAAACTTACATTTGTATTTACGGTTAAAGTATATCAGGGGGTCTGCAATATTTTTTTCCCGCATTGTCGTTTTTGTTGATTTGCGGGTATGGATGTTGGGGGCAGTCTGGGACATCTCTGGTTTGATTTCCCCCATCTGTTAACTGAGACAGAGAGCATGTGTTGTTTATGTTACGTAGAGCGTCATTGGAAAATACAACCCCTCACGTGGTGCCCCCTCAACCTCCTATGTAAGGCGAGGAGGCACACGGCATGGGGTACTCAGTGTCAGTATGTACTCTATTGTGTTTTCACCATGTAAATGAAAATAGACATATTTTGCTAATTCCCTGAAAATGTCTTTCCTTGCACGAATTCGATGTACTGCCATACACCTATTTGCCAGTATTTGGGACACCTAGCTACTTCATTTATCTTTATAAAAGTTTTAATATGTTCCGAATGGAATCATGAATATTCATACAAAATGGAATTGCATCTCGAGCTGTTAACTGGAACGCGTTATGAAAAACAGTTTAAGGTGGCAAACAACAAGCATGGCCGATGACGGCAAGAGGATTCTAGTTTTAAACGCTTTTTGCATTATTTTCAACTTTTTAGATTCGGATTTCCATGTTTCCAAGGATATAACAATACGGTTAAAGTATGTCAGGAGGTCGGCAATATTTCAGTTCCCCTAAAGCAAACCTACTTCTCTCGGCTTGCTCTCAGGAAATACATGTATATGTAAGCTTTTTCGCGGGGAAGCGGAATATAAAATGGCGGAAAGTATACAAAAGTATCAAAATCATAGTTCCAAAAAACACAAAATCGAGTGTAGGGCAACACAGACCCTCGCAAAAGCGAAGGCAGGATCAGGTGTCATGGAGAAGTAAGATCCTCTGCTGACCGGTCACACCCACCGTGAGCCTGTAGTCGAAACAAAGTAAACGGGTGTACCCCTCGTCAAATCTAGTATGAAAATTGACAGTCTAACAAAGGTATGAAACAAATCATTTTTGTATTCATATGAAGCAGAATTTGTACAGAAACTGTTACGGGATAAAAACAAAAAACTTGCCGTGTCCTTCAACCATTACATATAGGTATATAGATGATGTGCTATCAGTTAACAATCATCATAATTTTCAACAATTATGTCCATTTGGTAGATTCCGAAGAACTCGAAAAGGACACCACATAGAATTGACACTATCGCTTCATATTTGGATATTTACTTACATTGACTCTAAATGGAAGACGTGACAACTACATTAATGATAAGCGTTGAGTGACTTTGACTTGCAATCGTCAAACTTTCCTTTCTATTGTAGTAATATCATTCATCTATCACCTGCTTATGGTGTGTATATCCACAGTTTGATTTCGATACGCAAGAGCAGCCTATGCGTATGCGGACTTTTTAAGCGAGGCCAACTACTAACACAAAAAGTTTGATGTTGGCAGGTTATAACGAATCTCGTTTTAAAAGTCATCATTTCGCAAAATTCCTACGGTCGCTATATGACTATGTTGCGATTACAAATATATTCACTAAGTCATATGGTGACTGAATTTGTTTTCATACCTTTGTGTAACTGTCTTTTCTCCTCTAGATTTGCTACGGGGTATCCCGTTTACTTTATGGACTAAGGGCTCACGGCGGGTCGTACCGGTTCAGCAGAGGATGCTTACTCCTCATGCACCTGATCCTACCTTCGCTTTTTGTCGGAGGTCCGTGTTGCCCTACACTCGATTGTTTTTATGTTTTTTGGATTATGATTACGTTTGACACAAATGTTAACTTCGCCTTTGTATTTGGGAAATAATCAGATATAATGCATAAAATTGTTATTTTTAACAGATGTAGAAGTCATTTGGGCTCATTTTGATTAATTTAATTTTTTTTGACAAAATGAGTGACACTATCCCTTTAAGTAAATTATCCAAATATGAAGCACATCTGTCAGATTCTGTGGTATCCTTTATTTCAAGTTCGTCAGGATATATCAAATGGACATAATTGTGAAAATTATGATTGTTAATTGATAAGACATCGTCGATATACCTATAAGTAGGGGTGAAGGACACGGCAAGTTTTTTGTTTTTATCCCGTAACAGTTTCTGAACAAATTCTGCTTCGTATGAATATAAAAATGAGTCTGCCAATAAGGGGGCACAATTAGTGCCCATAGGAATACCAACATATTTGTTGGAAGACATGGTCCCCAAAGACTACATAAATATTATCTATAAGAAACCCAAGCATGCTCTTAATATCTACTTCAGAGTACTTGTGTGGGCAATCAGAGTGGTTTCTTACAGAATATGTATCCTATTTCCCAACGACCAGACACTTGTATTTTCGGGTGCCATTTTTGTTCAAAAAGCAATTGTCCATTATTTGAAAAAGCCTATTTTTTTAATTTATCGTGAGGAATTATCCAAGAAACTGGTAAATGATGTTGGCAGTTGTTTTTTTTCTTTTCCTCAAGTTAACGGAATTAGCAAATAATATAAATCATATACGGTACCAATTTTTATGCACCAGATGCGCATTCGACAAATTATGTCTCTTCAGTGATTGCTCAAACCGAAATGTTGGAAATCCGAAACATGAAAAGTAAAACTTTATAAAAGTGATCAATGTAGTGCCAAAAAGATTGGGACCAAAAAACTTCGAAGGATCAGAGCTATGCCTGAGGGAGATAATCCTTAATTTTGATATGAATTTCTAATTTTTACCACTGCAATTCAATACATATCCGTATTCAAGCTAGTAACATAGTACATAGCAACTGGGCTTGTAGAGACCCTCGGGGACTAACAGTCTACCGCAGAGGCCTCGACCCAGGGGTCATAATATAAATCATATACGGTACAAATTTTTAATGCACCAGATGCTGCATAATAATAATGTCATGGTGGTTATTACAGTGCACATTCCATTGCCACTATGTTGGTTGCCAGCTGACCAAGCCACCCTAAGACTAGAACGACTAAGTGGTGCTAAGTAGACACATTGGCTGTTCAATCAAGATTTCTTATTCTAAGGCTAAGGTGGTATATGCATTGATGTAGTAACAGTAAATGAAATGGGAGTTAAGGATGTTCATATTAGTGAATCAACCTCCATTATTCAATCAGGGTACCTGCCATACCGATTTTAAGATAAAAGTATAAAAATGGAGTGATTGACACTTGAGCAGTTTACTTGCCATGAATCACTCCTCTCATTTCCTATTTTGTGACACCTGATCAGTGAACAAACTTTTAATGAATTACTCATGGAATATATTCCATTATGAAGGGTTATTTTTACGATATACATAAAAAGATCGATAAGTTATCAATAATTCATGATTGACAAAGAAAAGAAATAGATGATGCACCAGAAGAACCTTTTGACAAGACGATCAAAGGGACATTTACTATATAGTACTGAAAAGTATAGAACAAGTCGACAATTGTTTTCATGATTTGGATCAACATATGTTTTTAAACTAACGAAAAAGAAAACAACAGGGGATGCTTACTCCTCCTAGGCACCTGATCCCACCTCTGGTGTGTCCAGGGGTCCGTGATTGCCCAACTCTTGTTTTTGTATTCTATTTGGGACTTACAATATTGATGACTGTTCGTTATCTTTGCCTTTACATCAATTTATTTGTCAGTAGCCTGTCTTGATTTAAAATCGATCATACGCAGAGCAAGCTTTTGCGTATTGAAATAGGATATATAAAGACCATGTAAAGGTGGTGGTGATATTTTACTATATTAATGTGGGAAATTGACGAAGGACAAGCTGAATAAATCCCGCTTGTCATAAAGTTGAGTTGTTAGTTTGCCGGTATCAATTGTGTTCAATGAAGGATATAAGTATTAAGCACATGCGGAAGACTATGTGGTGTCTTTTACTTGGATTTCACTGAAATATATGGGATCAACATTTAAATAAAAATGATTATTGTTAAAACATTGTCGATATATATCTAAATGTGGAGTCAAAGGCCACATCTATGAATTTTTTCCTCTCATGGTGAAGCTCTTGAACAAATTCTGCTGCATAAGAAAACATAAAAACAGGTAAGCTAATAAAAGAGGACATTTTGTGCTAATGGGGATTCTAATAGACTGTTGGAAGACCTGAAAAACAAACACTACGAAGAAAAATTGAATGTAGTTGACAACGAATCAAGCAACATGAAAACTTCACCTGCTTGGCGCAGGAGATGGGGATTGGGTCATGACTTAGCCTGCCGATTATTACATAAAATATCAACATGGAACATGGACGCTTAAAGTAGATTTAAAGATCTGACTCTTTCAAGTACATATCGTTGTGTGTGCTCATGGCGGGTGTGACTGGTCAGCAAGGGGTGCTTGTTCGTCCTTGGCACGTGGACCCGCCTTTGGTATATCCAGGGGCCCGTGCATACACTACTTTTAATCTGTAGTCTTTAAAGGAAATGTGAGATTAATTAATTACTGTTATTTTCAGATATTTACTTTTTCATTTCCTACACATATATATGTGTGTTGATAGTACGAGTGAGGTACGTCTTATATAGGGTAAAGGAAGTATTGAAACAAAGCGTAGTAACTGAATATAGGGCACACCACAATTGTTTTGATGTTTTAGTTTTGTCGTATACATATAATTTCATAGGGAATATTTGACAACATTCGTCTGATACTCATTCCTCTCATGTATAAAACAATATATTTAGAAAAGGAAACCACAATGATGTATATTCAGTAAGTATTAATAGATACGATGTACTTCATTTGAAACAATCCAAATTTAAAACTGCACTCTTTCACATTTTCAATATGTAGAGATTGAAACCTATTGAGATTTTTACACCTTATTGACACGACACAAACGTTTTGTGAATACCGATTTAAAGCAATATATCTATGAAGTGTGTATACGCACATAGTGATGGAGAAATTGTACGATTTCTGGAAAAAAGAAAATCAATCATGCTCATTTCAAGTAAGTTGAAATGAGAAGACTTTTCGTATTAAGACATGGGCATTTAAGCTGTCAGTGCATTCGCCGTAAGTTCAACTGATTAACATACAGGTATTTCTTATTTCGCGATAAATTTATATTCATTTTCGTATTTTATTTATTTTTGTTGCATCTTATTACGTTTAATACTTTGTTACTTCACCATATTATATATAGCCGTACAGGTTTCATCCCTTTAAACCATCAATATTGACATTAGACTCGTGAAACTTTGACATCCCTTTAAAATCGTGTGCATCGGAAGGGGATGGTGTTGATTATTATTTCAAAATCGTCTCTTGATATCTTTAAACATATTCCTTAGGAAGAAATGAAATATATCTATATCAGCGTCATCTTTATATATTTCTCTTATTGTGATAGTGAATATTTATCACAGACAACAGATGTTTATTTATTGAACGAGACATGTTCCATTCGTTCAGCAAGCATTCATAATTATTCATTGTTTCATGTTATAGGGAAGTCTTTCGAATTCAAGACACCTTTCACTCAAAAGCAAACTGAAAAGATATTCAAGAGGCATGTTTGATGATGCCAACAATTCCTAGAATCTTTCTATCACCTGAGCTGTGATTGGCATGTATTGATTCCACATGACAACAGCTCCTAATAGTGCATATCCCTAATAAATAAATCAACTGTCACTACAACTATCTAAAGCAGCAAATGCCTTGGCTCATCTCATGAAATATGGTCTTTCTATGATCGTATTTTGTTGGAGCTCTACATTTTTTGCTGCATTCACGTGTGATATTTCACGATTTTGGAAAACCTAACATGCATTGCAAAATCACAATTTTAGTGGTTTTTCAAGATATATTTATATATCAAAAATATAATTATAGGAACATGGAAATGAGTTAAATAATGTTAAAATTGAACTTTGGTAAATTGTAAATGTTATCCCCAATAAATCAAATCACGATGCAATGTAGATTTTCTGTGCTCGGTTATGCAACATATTCTCCAAATGTAGTGTTGTTTTCAGATCTGTGACCTCGTTTGTCGGTGTCTTATAGATTATAACTCTTTCTTTAATCAAAAGACAAAACAAAAACTCACAAATCATTTTTGATCTTTGACAAACCAAGTAAATGAGAAGTGATGAATAGCTAGCTATGAGACAAGCTGGCTAATGACTGTAAAGAACATGAATTCATTAGGCCGTATTATTTGACACATTAAAAAATCAACTACCACATGGTTTGGCTATATAAAGCTTGTCAACGCGAATAGATACCAGTGTTAGATTGTCAGCGATAGAGTACACAAAGTATCTATAAATGGTCGCATTACTTCAGAACTGGTGTGACGCGATGTGGTAGAGCCTGTAAGATTTCAAGGAGTTATTGCAAAGAAATTGAGTTTATATCCAACAGTAATTTAATTATCTAAAACAACCAGAAAACTGTCATGCGGGAGAAAATTAAGCTGTGTTTTTCCGCGGCTTGTGAGGACAGATTCGGTTGCCATCAGTCTCCAGAGGATGCAAAGAAAGCCAAGCTCAGAAACAAACAAATCAGCAAAATCCTGAAACAGCACAAGAAGGAGGAATTAAAGAAACTGAAAATCCTGTTGCTGGGTAAGGATCACCTTCAGTCGAGCCGACAGACTCCGATCTGAATCATACTAGAATTCATCTATAGAAGTGATTAATTAATGCAGTGGACGCAAATTTTAATGTTGCTGATTCTGAGTCATTTTAATAGTATTTTTTTTTATATTTCTTCAGGAACTGGTGAATCTGGAAAAAGTACTCTAACAAAGCAAATGAGAATAATTCATATCAATGGCTTCGATATGAGGTAAGAACTAATTTTTATAGTTTCTTGTACTAAGTAGAATCTGTTTTGTGACTTACATACATATATATTCTGCGTTCATTTGTACTGAAGTTGATGTTTATTGTTGATAGAGAGAAGCTAGACAAAGTGTGTGACATTAGAAAGAATATCAAGGAATCAATCGTGGTGAGTATTTAGTTAGCACAGCTCCACTTTTACTTGTTCATTTATTTGTTAGTGTAATACGCCTCCGTTTAAGTTTTATTTTAAAAATGTTTTTTTTTTTTTTACGCAAATTAAGAACACAATTATCCCTATTATTAAAGCGATATTTTGAAAAAAAAGAACGTAAATATTTTGAATTATTGGTTGCTCTGCTGTCACAATCTATAAATACTCTGTTGCTCCACTTCAGGTTTATAAATACTATGGTGTTCTACTTTTGGTCTGTTTATAGCCTATAGCTTTCCTGACCCTACGTATTTCCATAGAGAGTGAAAAATCTTATTCTTAGCTAGGAGCTTTGAGATACTTTCCATATATTAATTGGCTATTAGGCACCTGGTCTTACCTCTGATGTTTTCAGGTATCCGTGATGGCGTACTCGTCATTTTGTATTTTTTATAGGAATTGTGAGATTGATTTTTATTTATTTATTTGTTTTCATGAAAGTTCGGACTCTTAATTAGTCCAAAAAGATTTTTTATTTCTTTGGTTTAAAAAAAAAGTTGTTATTTTTTAGCCATGACATGATGGAAGGTCTCAATGCCTTTTGGCGGTAAAATAAACACCACTATTCACCATGTTGTTTCCTTCATTTACAAAGATGTTTTGGTCATTACTGGACTTGTACTCACTTTCATCTGAACACAGTTAAAGTATTTCCTGTCACGTGTCTGTGTTCTTTTGCTAATGTAGCCCTATACTAGAAAATAACTGGACAATACCCAAACGATATACCACAAAGTCTGGTAATAACCTGGTACTAAATTGTCTAAGGTAACTGTTACAATTGTATCTAAATTCTACGCAAGCTTATTACATTTACATCATACAAAGCATGTCGAGTGACCCAAAGTAATCTCACATAAAGATAAACGTTAACCAACAAGGTATTAATTGATTCTGTAATGAAAATATATCAAAAATGATAAATCTAAGATAATGTATTTTTTATGACTTCATTGCATGAATTACCGTTACGTGTTCTTAATTTGTGCAAACATGCAGTAAAATCGAGCTCTATTTGACCATGAGTTGCTTTACACTGAGAATGACATTGGGAGTATTTGCTCTAAGTGTAGGTCATACTGTTGGCCATGAATCAACTTGGGATCCCTCTAAAGACGGAGAACAACCACGCAAGCAGGGAGTTTATCCTTCATGAAGCTGGAAACCCTGAAATTCACAGAACAAACGTATGTCACAGTATTGTTTTTTTTAGCATTTCATGTCTATATTCTGAGCATAACAATTTTATAACCCTACGTTAGATCACTTGAACGCTTGTACATAATATCCACGTACAGTATAGATGTCTTTCACAGGAGTTTCTAGAGCATGCTGAAAAACTTTGGTCCGACGCTGGGGTACAGGAGTGTTACGGTAGATCACACGAGTTCCAGCTGATAGATTGCGCTAAATAGTATGTATATTGTATTATGCACATGTTGATGTATAATGTACTGATGACAGCCCATCACAGTATATACATTTTCAAAAAAGAATTATTCCCAAGTGTTTTGTGTTTCAGTTTCTTGGACAAGATACATGAAATAAAAAGTCCAGCCTATGTTCCTTCCGACCAAGACATTTTACGGTGCCGCTGTGTGACCACTGCTATCCAGAACATAGAGTTCGGTGTTCCTGATGGCGGTAATAAAGTCACATTCAGTGTGTTTGATGTTGGTGGACAACAGGGAGAAAGGAAAAAGTGGATCCAAGTGTTTGACAGTGTGACCGCCATTCTTTTCGTTGTGGACTGTAGCAGTTTCGACCAAACACTTCGTGAGGATCCAACAAAGAACAGACTTCTGGAAGCTTTGGAGAACTTTGACCAAGTCTGGAACAATCGATTCCTTCGCTATGTGTCAGTCCTTCTTTTCATCAACAAAATTGACGTTTTAGCAGAAAAGATTTCCAGGGGACGCGATATTTCAGAGCTCACTAAGAAGTACCCAGACTTATTCCCAGATTTTGAGACATTCACACCCACAGGTAGCTAAAATGATCTTCGCTAATATCCATAACCCAATATTTTAAATTACTACTGAAAATGGAATCTATCATTTTCGACTAATCTTTTTCAGATGCAGATAAAATTCACTTCCTGGATGCCTTTGCATCTCCTGCACCAGATAGCAGAAGAAAGTCTCGTCCTACAATACGCGCTGATGTTAACCCAATCACCGTGAAAACAGCCATTTACATCAAGTACCTATTTATGGTATGTATTATGTAATCAGTCATTTGACACTACTCTATTTATACTTTGCGTTGTTCAATTTGGTGTTCACCTCATCTATCCTCTTTATGCCTGTTGGTATGTAAGGCCCTTCAATTTAGTGTTAATTCTCAGTTTATAAAAGGAGGATGCTTACTCCTCCATTGGCATCTGATCCTGCCTTCGCTTTTGTCGAAGGTCCGTGTTTCCCTACACTCGATTTTGTATGTGTTTTTGGACTATGATTACGTAGAATTACATTGTTACTTCGCCATTTTATATGTATGATATTTTTTACTGTAGAAAATTGTGCGTGGGGAGCTACATCTCAGAGAGCGAGTCACAAAACAGGACAGGCACTGGCATGATGAACACGGCTGTGAATATTTTTATACCTGTGCAATAGACACTGCCAACGTGGAAAGGGTCATGTTTGGTTGTCGAACTCTTATCGTGCAAAATCATCTGAGGCGATATGGCATCATTTAGAGAAGGATCATTGGTATTTCCAAAATGTTATTCTGATTGGAAATAATATGCATGCAAATCAATATGATAACCAGCGGATATAAATGTCTTCAGACACAGGGGTGCGCCATTTTTCTATACATCTAGTCAATTGCATAATGCTAATTTTGTCTTTCTTATCAATTCATGTCAATGTTATATTTTTGTAAAAGTTTATTTATGCTTGTGTAGACTTTTTGCTGAATAAAATGTTTTAAAAATATTGAATGTTGATCAACAAGGTGTTACGTCGATGGAAGCCAAGGAGAATGAAGTCCAGTAATTTGGGATTTTTTTTAGACACCATAAATACTAACTAAGTAAAACATAAATAGCGATTTCACTTATATTGTATTTGCGCTAGTGTTTTGATTACAGTGCTAATATAAATTCCTCATGAGATGGCCTGACGGTTGGGGTGGTCGAATCTGAATCCCAATACAGTAAAAACTAAAGAATAGTTTTGTTTTCTTATACTTTAATTACCAATGTGGCATGATAACGCAACAAAAAAGTATAATATACATGTAGCCTATCACCAAACTGCGTAAAGTAAGCATTCAAAGAAGATAAATATACATTTCTAACAGCTGTGATGTCAATTTTGACGGCTATTTTTGACCACAGACGTCAACAAACATGTATTATTAGGCTGTGGTCAAGGCAGTAAAATCGTAACATTGATGTTATGGGACTATCACAAGCCCTCGCTCTTCCCTGTCGAATTGCAATACGCTTACTTGCGCGACATTAACGAGGCTATATGCAAGTTGACGTACTTCCGGTTTTCTTTTTTAATATATTCAACATCTGAGAAACTACACTGTAGGTATGATGCAAAGGCAGGACATTTTGATTGGTAATCATAAAAATGCTAATGCAAATATCATGCAACTATACTTGTATTTTTTAATGTTGAACATATATTGTCGTTTCCTGCGATCTGAATGTATCATAAATCAATTTCAAAGCTTGAAACTGAATTTTAACTAAGACAGATATTTCATAACGCATGCTTACAGAATGTCTACATTGAAGATACTTCCGAAATATTCATCATTGATAAGATAGCTGATTCGATGATGTTTTCAACAAACATGTCATGTGGACTGTACTTCTTCACGTGTCCATAGTATAAAAACAACTATTCAAATCAAATTGCTTTCATCGTTAACAATTTCATTTACCTTTTGGTACTTGCTTACTTAATTAAGAAGTTTTTTTAATACCTTGAAACTGAAGTCTCGTCGTCTATAATGGGCCGAAACATGTCCGGCGGAGATTTACGAGTTTCTGTCATGGTTCGGACCAGCTCGTGCCAGGTGCTTACAAACAAATGAATTTTAAACGATACGAATACTATCACATCTGACTAATTAACTTCACTGCAATTAAATGCTAATTATGACCCTATCATAGCGAAATGTTTACAAAACTTGTAAGGGTAACACGTCATGAGCGACTCTCGTGCTATGTAAAATGACCTCTCGTTGAACTAGAATGCGACATTAAAAATGCCACGTAATAATCAATATTCATCGTGCTTTTTGGATACTCTTATAACGTTAAGACAAATCAAATTAATTCAGCTGTGAACATCTTTTTTTAAGGCAGTAGCATACTTTATTTGCAAGCACGTTTGTTCCTGCAATACCCGATACTTCTTACGTGTCAGTTTCATAATATATATTGGCGAAGTAAACAATGTGTTAAACGTAATCATAGTCCCAAAAACATATATACAAAGTCGAGTGTAGGGCAACACGGACCTTCGACAAAAGCGAAGGCAGGATCAGGTGCCATGGAGGAGTAAGCATCCTCTGCTGACCGGTCACATCCGCCGTGAGCCCTTAGTCGAAACAAGGTAAACGGGGTTACCCGTCGTCAAATCTATTACGAAAATGACACTCTAAGAAAGGGTATGAAACAAATCATTCAACATATGACTTATAGCCTATTCTTTTGATAGAAAGTGATGTTCAAAAAGAATATGTTTACTGATATTTTATTAAATCTTGAAAAGTTATAATTGCGTACAGCAGATGGACTTTTGGATGAAAATGTAAGTAAATATACCCCTTTACTGATAATATAATACACACACACACACACACACACAACCACACCACACACACACACACACACACACACACACACAACACCACACAACACACACACACACACACCACACACACACACACACACACACACACACACACACACACACACACACACCACACACATATATATATATATATATATATATATATATATATATATATATATAATAGATAAAAAGCAGGTAAATTTGCAGTTTCAAAATATATTCATTTCACAAGCGCCTTTCTGGATTTTTTCATCCATCTTCAGGTGAATACACAAATTTCAAATTACAGTTGTTTATCTGAAACGTCTATTGTGACGTCATGACGTCATGCGAGTCTTTGCAACAAGGAGGAATAAATACAGACGTTCATAATACAAAAGTGAACGTAAAAATTCGGGGAAAATGGACTTGGACAGTTTTACACAATCAGAAGTTATAACAAATAAATATTTAACATACATTGATTAGAGTTTGTTCAGTCAGGGTGAAAATAAATTAAGTGAAATAATTTTCTTTAGCAAGTCTTAGAGAGTAAATATATAGATATATATATATATATTTAAACCATAAATGCCTCCAATTCTTTTTTATATAGTTTCATCTGCCATTCCGATAGTAAAAATGTCCAAATCTCTATTATTTTTCTTCGAGATGTTTGTACGGGTTTTCATAATGTTTATAAAATGAATAACAACAATGGTCTTGATTTATGATTTATTTCCTATTCAGGTGATACTATAGAAATAATACAGCCCATCAAAAATGAATAACTGTAAAACAATTATGATCATGCTTCGGCGTACAGTTTCCTATTTAACATTCTCTGCATTGAAATACGCTATCAATTATATGGAAGACATGAATAGAACAAGTCTATAAAACTCTCGGAACTCTAATTATAAAACTCACCTTACCAAAATAGAAAGGGCTGAACTGGGCCTAACGTAACTCGCCATGCCAGTGGTTTATGTGTGGTCAGTCAACCTTAATGACGACATCAATATCGTGACTAATACGAAGAATGGGTTCCGCTTTTCCGATTCACAGGACTGAAGTTTTACCGCGAAGTTTTACCAAACTATCATTTTTAGAATGGATCGTCTACTGTGAAAGGCAGTCTTGTTGAAATTTCGCCCCAAAAGTACATTTCTTGTACGGAACCGGATACAGGAAGAGGCTGCTTTGGTTTTATATATCTTACGTGAAATTCAGACCGCATACAGACGTCTTTGCGTTAGTATTTTAAGGGTGTTAGAATTTGTAATCCAAAATTTCAAAACTGATAATGATTTGAATTAGTCCCCTGTTGTTAAATGAAGATACATGTAATAGACCCAAATTTCGGTCATTCGTTTTTACTTTCTATGAAGATGTATGTGTCGTATCAAACAATATTTTTTCGATGTTGGAAATCGGTGCGAAAATTAGTCAGTATGGTAACTAATGTGAAATAATATCTCACAATTTCAACATATTATTTATTGTCGGTCGCAGGAGCGACCAATCTATTAGTTGTTGTTTTAGAAAGTGCGCATGGGGAATTGGTTTCTTAGTGTTCCGATTAACAATTTAAAACTATACAATGAATATATAGATAAAAGTATTAATAACTATAATAAATACATTTCATTATCATTCATTATCAAACAAATATTATGAATTTACTATTTCATGCTACATTTTTACAATTAGTACTCCCCAAACAGTAATGTGTAGAAATTAGAATCTGCTTCGTACTTCGAAATTTTATTGAACAAAGATATTAACGGCAAACTAATTCATGTAATGGTATGATAATAGTAATGATTGATTTTTATATAGCACTTTTATCCACTAAGTGTTCAAAGCGTTTTACAATACAAACTAACATCTCAAGATTAGGACAAATGGAACGATTTCATCTTCCTCATCGTCAACTTCCTTTTTTATGTGGCAACATCCTATCACCCTCTGCATATGATGTGTATGGCTCAATTTATTCGATACGCAAGAGTTCGTTCTGCGTATGATCAGTTTTTGAATCGAGGCAGGATACTTACAAACAAGTTATTGTTTCAGGAGTTTCAACATAACGTTTAAAGGCAGCATTTCGCAAATTCTATGGTCTTCCAAGGCCAATGTGTCGTTATAACGATCACGTTTGTCAGCATTACCTGCTCGTGAGTAAAATGCTGTTTGACGTGTTTTATAGCTATTGTTAACCGGTCGACAAGGGATGCTTACTCCTACTAGGCACCTGATCCCACCCTGGTGTATGATCCAGGGGTCCATGTTTTCCCAACTCTTGTTTTGTATTATTTTTGTGACTTTTGCCTATTCATTATGAGTTTCCAGATATAAATTCAATGAATAAATAAATAGATAAAAACAAGTTATGAAATGCTTCAGCTGCAAAATATTTATATTAGACGCTATATTTTTGTTACTGCTTTGTTTAAAATCGGCAACGTGCAAATCAGACTTGCAGACAGTATAGCTAGTCCAGCAAATGATATCGG
The DNA here is from genome assembly GCA_903981925.1 of Ostrea lurida. Taxonomy (NCBI): domain Eukaryota; kingdom Metazoa; phylum Mollusca; class Bivalvia; order Ostreida; family Ostreidae; genus Ostrea; species Ostrea lurida. The sequence continues at coordinate 21,551 of CAJDSM010014973.1, forward strand.
CATCATTATGTGACATAGATCTAGGCCTTGCATTCTGTAACTCATATTTGCTTCATTTGCACGTCATTATGATGGTGCTTTAACGTCTTGGAAATCTTCTTTATTGTAATCCCGTGGGGACCCGGGTGAGAATGGTCCCTAATATCACACACTTACCACAAGAGGCGACTAAAACCGAGATTCAGGGGGTGGGAAAAATATGAGACTAGGGCATGATGGTCGTTTCTGTATGTTTCTTTGGAAATAGCCTAGAATATTTAAAGTCGTCGCCGCTTCGATGATTTGCATCAACATTATCTTGTTTGTATTAAGGAAGTTCGTCTCTTTTTCAAATGCTTGGTGTTTATGGTGGATATGCGCGAGGAAAGTATTATTAGAAGCTGCTCAGTGGGAGAGGACATTTGCGATATGTAGTCCAATGTTAAATTTGAACTCTCCGTCACACGTACATTGTTCAAAGTATATCCCAAGCGGTCCCTTTCCTCGCCTGCCTGTCTTTTATTGCTGAGTGTGTCCATCCAACAGCCTGTCACGTGACGTATCCACGTGATCGTCAATATTTCGAAATGAGACGTTTATCCTTTTTATTGCTTAATAAAAACACGCATACATTTATTTCTGTGATAATATCCAACTCATACGGCTGTTTAAACAAACCACACAGAGGACATTCTTGTTAGCTGAGATTTGACTTACATCTTGGTAACCTGAGTATATTTGTTTTGAATTACGACCCCCAAACGGACCAAGATTTGCCTCTCAATATCTTATTTCATATTACATATGATGAACAAAACTCATCAGTGTTTGCCAGAAAACATGGTGGTGGGCGTGATAGTACTTTGGCAATGTTTCCTAATTTCTAATACACTTCATTATGTATTGCTTACATCTAATAGAATACTAATATTAATGTAGGAAAGACAGAATTACAAACTTGTGATAACAAACAAGAAGTTGAGAACCTCTCTCTCT
>CAJDSM010014984.1:0-15072 GCA_903981925.1 Ostrea lurida
GCTTGTCTATTAATATCCCCCTTAAGAGAAAGTGATGTAAAGACTTTTATGAACTGTTTTTGTTGTGAGCATTTTGCCTGTTTTTATGAATTTTTATGCCTCGTTTCATTGATTTCAGTACACGGTGTGGAACTTCATTCCAAAGAATTTATTTGAGCAGTTTAGAAGAATTGCCAACTTTTATTTCCTGTGCGTGGGAATTATACAGGTATTGTATTTCATATCAGTTCATTTCTGTGGGTGATTCACATTGATTAAAGAAGCATGCGCTTTCAAAAGGAAAATTTTCCTCAGGATCCTAATGGAATATTATTGTAATCACAGTTGACCATTTTATTTACACAAAAATGACAAACGCAGGGGTATATTCATTTTGAAAATTGTATGAAAAAGTTCAATACATGATTTTTATCATCAAAGTTAAACTAAATGTTAAAGTCATTCTTCTTTGAAGGACATCAGCACAAAAAATAATTTTTGATAATCCAAGTTTTGCTTCTCTTATGAGCATTTGAAGATATCACCCCCCCCCCCCCCCCAAAAAAAAAGAAAAAAAAATCCCACCCAAATAATAAAATAAAATTAGAAAAGAAAAAAGAAAAAAAGATTCTCATTTCCTTCAGAGTTCGTAATCATGGGCTACCCATCAGCCCGAGACGGTTTTTAATAGGGGTGTGTGTGAAATTTTATACGAACCCCCAGTCCGGCTAACAGCGTTTACAACAACTTGTTACTAAAATAGTTTCTTTGTAAATTCTTTTGTGAAAAATAGCAAGCATCACAGAACTAACAAAATCAGGACTGGCAGATTTTGAGCAGGGGTTGGCAACATTCGAGGGTATAGCCAGTCCTTACTCCAACAAGTTAGAGCCTCGGTTAACGTTCCTTATATACGCGGCGCCAAGTCAAAAGTATCTCGCCGTGAACCTCTAGCATGCTGGAGTAAGCCAGTCCTGTGATTGGCTTTGAATTTCTTTGAGTTTTTAATCCTGTATTATTAGTCAGGTACAATCACTCTGTTCTTTGAAGCTTAAGAGTCAATATGTCAATCAAAAAAGTTTTGAATTAGACAAAGCATCTTCTTCAGAATATGTGTTCAGGGAGTGATGGATTATTTGTTTAATGAAGGATGAGCAAATTTGGATCTCATTTTTTTTTTTAAATTTTGATTTCATTTATCATTGTAACCAATCTATACTGAATTTGTGATCCTTTCTTTGCATAGAGATGTATATCACCTATAGAAAAGGCCATTTCAAAAGTTAAACACAGACAAGTAGTTCTAACTCATTTTCATTAAATCTGAATCTTATGGAGAGCTGACTTCCTTCAAATTTCCTGTTGAAAGGTTATTTTCGATTTTGAAATACAAAAAGGACAAATTTCAAGCATATACCAGGTCAAAGCAAGTAGCAGATTTGAAGATTGCAACAGGGTTTTTCGTTTATCCTCGTTGTAATCTAGAGGAGCATTAAACCCACTCACTGTAGAGAGAAAATGGGTCACGATCTTAATCTCCTAACGAGGGGTCAGCTGACTGTTAACCTCTGACAGGTGAATAGATAATGAACTTGGAAAAGATGTCTGTTTATTCTTACAGTATCAGATGTGTCATTTCTTCACTTGGTTCACACCTACATGTATATGAAACATTGAATTAACATGCTACTCAAATATTGCACAGGCTACAATGGAAGTAAAATATCTCTTCAAAAAATTTATATGTATATATATATATATATAAAATTAAACTTCGTTTAAATATATATAATTATATAATAATTATATTATCTTCAATTTAAAATTGATGTAGCAAGTATTCCAGTAGATCAAACATTTAATTTGAATTACTGTATAGGGCCAAAACAAACTTAAAAAACAAAACAAATGGGTGTATTCTGATTACCTAGTTTTGTCTCACTAGCCCCAAATTTTTTGATAAATTCCAGTTGTTAATTCTCGTACACTTCGTTTCTCAAATTAAGAAAAAATCTAACGAGCTCTGAGATCTAATAAGATGTGCTGACATTTTGAGGTTGAATTCAACAGGACTTTCCAAGTATTTTGTCATGGACTTTCTGCACTCATAAAATTCATGGTGTAGGAGTATTTGACCTTAATCTGTTGTCTGTGTTTAACTTTTCAATAGTTGCCCTTATATCGGTACAAACAATTCCAGGAGAGTTGTTAAGTATAGATGTATTGATATTAGTTTAAACGTCTTGTTGTTTGTGTATGCATGTGTGTGTTGTGCGTTGGGTATAAAAGAAATAAAATTTCTCTTTTGTGAGTACATGTAGGTATGCACTGCATTAGGCTGGTTAGCAACCATCACACTCAATACTTATGCACTTGCATTAGGCTTAGCAACATCACACTCAATACTTCACGAAGGGTAAAATGTACTTCATGAATAGTATATATATATAGGCATGAAGTATCGCATTTAGTACCCTCATGTAATCTTAAAAATAAACTTTAATATTAGATCATTTATTATTATCAATAATAAAAATTTATAATATATTAGATCTATTTATATATTAATATCTTACTTTCACTTTTGATGGAATGTTAGAAGAAAGATTTCTATCTCATCTCTTCTATTCTGGGGGGAGGAGAAAAAGTAACAGGAAAGGTCTCTAATTTGTCACCTCCATTGGAGGGAGGAGGGGGGGGGGTAAGATTTTTCAGTGTAAGATCAAAAGATTTCCGTAACACTCAAAGGCGTTTTCCTTAAAGAGAATGTAAAAACTTTTGGTATTTTTTTAAATATGATTTAAAAGTATCAAAATTGAAGTCAAGATTTCTTGAAACTGACTAAATCTGCCAGGTATTTTTCAAAATACTCAATGGCCATGATCTGCATTCCTCTGATTTCTAAATTCATTGTATAGAAAAAGAAACATACAGAAGTATGACGATAAAAAGTGGTTAATCTTTTAACATCTTAATTTGATCTTGCTATTTCAAATTTGTGAAGCAATGCAACTGTACTTTCATTGTGTTTTAAAAGCTTTGCTGATGCGAAGATATTGCATCATGCTTCAGGTGTCTGTGCAGGTTGTAAATAGACTCTATGCTTACTGTCGTAGTTTTATTTTATTTGAATATATTTTATTCTATCAATGTCATTGTTTTTCAGTTGATAATAGACAGTCCTGTGAGCCCGGCCACCAGTATAGTCCCATTAGTGTTTGTAGTTACTGTCACAACCATCAAAACAGGTGAGTGAGAGATTGGGGGGGGGTATATTAGTCCCATTAGTTGTTGTAGTTACTGTCACAGCCATCAACATGTGATGAGAGATTGGGGGGGGGGGGGTATAGGGGATATAGTCCCATTAGTGTTTGTCGTTACTGTCACAGCCATTACACAGGTGAGAGATTGTTGGGAATAGGGCCACCAGTTCCATCTATCTACAGGTGTGTATTCAAGTCTGCCCTTACTTTAAAGAGGAGGAGAGGATTTCAATCAACCTAATTACTATTTGACAGCTGGAGTGCTAGTGTTTTGTTTACAAATATAAATCTATTTACATATTTGATGTGAGACTTTCTATCATTAGCTTAGCTATACGTTAATCAAAGCTGAAGTTTGAAGGAGGAAATGCTGAGAGGAAAGAGATAAAGGGATATACGTAGGATTGTTTATCTGGTGAAGAAAGTTACTGACATCTTAACATGGGTACACTGCTTCAGTGGTAACAACATTCACTTCGTGAGGGGGTGGGGGGGGGTGTTGATGGGTTCAAGCCCCTCTCATCGGCCTGCCAAATTCAAGAAGTAAAAATAGGTAGTGACTGCTCCTTTTCCAACACGTAGTATTTGGAAGTGAAGGGTGGCTGGTCTTTTGGATGAAAAAAGATGCGAGCGTTCTCATGTTTAGAAGATTCATGTTTATTTAGAATGAAAGCTTATAATCAGTGACATTGTGATTTACAAAATGTTTACAAAAATATTGTGCAATTAATACAAGTAACCCCCCCCCCCCAGTACATAGGAAATCTTGTTACAGGTGTGTCATTTTATCTGAATCATTGCCTTTAAATCGTACACTGTCCCAACAACACATTTTGCTCGGTTATAAATAACAGGATAGTACCAGCAATAATCTGATTTGGTTGAGATACATTATTCTCTGGCTGTCTGAGACATTTTCTGATTTGTTCATAGAGCTATACATTTCTAAATTGTTTAAGAATTAAAAACATAATTCCACGAATTGAAAATTAATTGATGACTGATATCTTCTCTTCCCCGAAAGAGGACATATTGTTTCAGTGTGAATTCTGTGTACAAGCTGGTTCACAGCCTCATGTTCAGATCAGAACTATTAACAGAAGGAAACTTCGGAAAGCCCAGCCAGGCTGCATTGATTTGAACTGATTTATGAGGATATATATTTTTTTGCTATTGGCAGACACGGGGAAACAACATGTAACAAATCTAATTAAACAGTTTCTTCTGAGCTTCCCCCCTGAGTAACATACACACGACATCTGTTTTCTAATGTGTGTATTTACTATACAGCCACACTGAGGAATTCGGATTCTATCAATCCCCTTGTACTCCGAGGTTTTGTGAAGTCCAGCATCTGTTTTTGCTAAAGTACTGTTTTGAAACTTGCCTATACCATTTCTTGAAGTAGCTTGCTTGTGTGTGTATTCTGTAAATGTAATGGCGCTTGATACAAATTGAGCCATGGAACTGTAAAAAACTGAGAGATGATACGATTTAGGTGCCCCTGTGTAAACAATGTTTGTTGTTAGAGTAAATGAAGAACAAATAAAACCCCATTTAAACTACTGGTACAGCAAAAACAAACTGCCATTATCTAACACATGGAGGACTGGAGCTGGTGTATAAATGCTGTGCTGTTGCTCTTTGATGTTGTGGCATGGAAACTCTTTATTACCGATATTGTTTTAAATTTTGGGAACAATTTGTAACTTGGAAGATAAACATTCCCATCATCAATTAGACTGACTTCTTTATGCCAAGCTTGTTATCTGTTTATCCATGACAAAAATTTAATGTTCCAAGACATTTTGGCATGCTTTGTACTCTCTAAGATTACAGTACACTGTCTTATATTTCAAGGAAAGGTGCATGGTTTAAAGGGGCATGGACACGTTTTGAACTAAAAATGTTCAAATTTTAGATTGCCAATTTTGATGTTTGAAATGCTTAATCAAGTTATTTCTAGTGGTCAGCAAAAATTTGAAAGTCAATTCTTGAGTTATAAGTAAGATACAGCGGTCACAAATCTTCGCAATGTAAACAAGGCTCGAGCCTTGTTTATGTTTACAAAAAAGATTGCCTCGTAGAAAATATCATGTTTTAAAACAATATGATATGTGAGAAAACACTAGACACTGTTTAATTGTGTTTAGAATGAACTTCTAATTTGAAAAAAATCTGCTTTAGATGGAATGTTTAGTAGCATATTCAATATATGTAAGCAAAATCATGGCTCTGGCCTTGTTTACATAACAAAGAATTGTAAGTGCTGTATCTCACTTGGAAGTCAACAGATGACGTTTAAATTTTCCTGACCATTAGAAATACCTTAGTAAAGCATTGTAAACATTAAAATGGCAATCTAAAATTTGAACATTGTTAGTTCCAAAAACCGTGTCCATGCCCCTTTAATATACCTGTCTATGCTTATAATGAGTGGAAGTCTGGTAATAAACTAATCCTTTCAGATAGCTACAGTTTTAGGATTGTTAAGGTCTTGTGATTAAATGAGAATATCAAGGATATAACTTATAAAAATACAATTTTTTCTTTCCAAAACTTATTAAATTTGATTGTAGATAATGTTCAACAATTGCAAGAATTATAAAGAAAATTGCCAGTTGTTTAGTTTGTAAAATAATAAAACTTATGTATATGTTGTATTCAATTAATTTGTAAAATTTGGGTGGAAAAGTTGCCTGTTAATTTTTGAGAAAAACCAGACTAAGATATTAGTTATCCAATCACCTCCCTCCACCCCTCCCCACATTCCTTACCGGATATGTAATACGATGCGAATAATGCTAACGAAGAATGCATTTAACGAAAGTTATAGCCTACTGACCTCTTTGAAGAAAAGACTGGTTTTTCACTTTTTCTATGATAAAAAAAACAGGGATTACTATTTTAATTATAATTAGTTGAAATTAAGTTTCTACCTGAAAAGCTTAAAGTATTACTGGTGAATTTGAAGAATCCCCAAATCAAACTCATTATTAGTTCTGTATGATAAAAATGTGCTTTGAATATGGCGCAGTTTCCTTTTTTCTACGCCCCTCTTGAGACAGGACATATTTGGTACAGCGATCTCTTCTTTCTTTCCATTTGCCCACCCATTCTGGGTTCTCTTTTCATTTCCTTACTACATTAGGCTGAATCTTGCTGTGTAGTTTCTTGTGGTTCAATTTAAATTGTGTTGGAAGTTTGATCCATTTTGACCTTACAGGAGTTTTGTCCCTTTATATGAAATATAATGTTCTATGGATGATTCACTATATAGTTTGTTTGCCTATTTCCTCCCCCAGTTTTCAAATTAGAACCTCCTTATAGTAGTATTCTACAGTGTTTTAATATAAAGATGCTCATATAACAAGAGTTTGGACTTTTTTGAATTTCTTAAGGAAAAAATTACTGGTTGTTGAACTTCGTCAGTATTGAGGAAATATTACGGAGATATTATACTAGATGATGGCTGATACTACCCGAGGTCAAGTTTTACAACTCGTGGCATTTTTGCTGTGTATGCTAATCAATAACACCTCAATAAAATCTCCCTTTATAACCCTCTCAGGTGTATTATTTACCATTTATCTGTTGAAAATACATGAAGGCATGACCTGCGATGGTTAGATTCAGCCGTAGATAAATTAGGGTGCATGTAGTTTGAAGATGAACATTCCTGGCAAATTAGACAAAGATTGAGTAGATATATCTAATAAATGCATGTACGTTTGAAATGAACATTCCTTGGCAAATTAGACAAAGATTGAGGTAGATATATCTAATAATATGTATACAGCTCAGAGGCGTGTACCGGATTACGGAAGGCTGTGGTGTGAACTGTTGTCTGAAGTACTCCTGTGTGAATGACATTTTGAAAATGAAAAAAATCAATATATCGTCATCTTACATGTATATGACTTCTAATGCTTAAAAAAACATTTACTGACTGAATCAATACAAAAAATGTGTCAAAGTTTCACATACATTTCGTGAGGTGAAAGTGTGTATAATGTCATAGGAATGCAATGTAGCTTGTGGGGCAAGGCATAAAATGGCATAGTTCATGGGGCAGAGGGCATAAAATGGTACAGATCAAGGGGCAGAGGGCATAAAATGGTATAGTTCAAGGGGCAAAGGGCATAAAATAGTACAGTTCACGGGGCAGAGGGCATAAAATGGTATAGTTCAAGGGGCAAAGGGCATAAAATAGTACAGTTCACGGGGCAGAGGGCATAAAATGGTATAGTTCAAGGGGCAAAGGGCATAAAATAGTACAGTTCACGGGGCAGAGGGCATAAAATGGTATAGTTCAAGGGGCAAAGGGCATAAAATAGTACAGTTCACGGGGCAGAGGGCATAAAATGGTATAGTTCAAGGGGCAAAGGGCATAAAATAGTACAGTTCACGGGGCAGAGGGCATAAAATGGTATAGTTCAAGGGGCAAAGGGCATAAAATAGTACAGTTCACGGGGCAGAGGGCATAAAATGGTATAGTTCAAGGGGCAAAGGGCATAAAATAGTACAGTTCACGGGGCAGAGGGCATAAAATGGTACAGATCAAGGGGCAGAGGGCATAAAATGATAAAATGGTACAGTTCAAGGGCCAGAGGGCATAAAATGGTACAGTTCAAGGGGCAGAGGGCATAAAAAGAATTCAACCCTTGATAGTCCTTAAAAACTTGTATGTAAATGCTGATAGTGTGTCTGTTGTTTCCAGGGTTACGAGGATTGGTTACGACACAAAGCGGACAATGAGGTCAACAACAGAAAAGCATTTATCGTCCACAATGGGGAGCTGACACAAATACAGGCACAAAACATTAAGGTAGGTCACAACAGTCAGGTCAAGGTCAGAACGTTAATGTAGGTCACATAACTAAAATCAAGATCAGAATGTAAGTTAATTTAGGTCATGACACTCAAGTCAAGGTCAAAATGTTAATATAGATCACAACACTCAAATCAAGGTCAGAATGTTGATGTAGGTCATGACACTCAATTCAAAGTCAGAATATTAATGGAGGTCACAACACTAGAGTCAAGGTCAAATTTTTAAATATAGGTCACAAAACTCAAGTCAAGGTCACAATGTTGCAATAGCCACAGCATGTACAGATCACACTGTGATTAAGATTTGTAAAACAAGCCATTAAAGAATCAAAATGTGTCATTTATCTAAATAAGACAAGTCAAGAAACAGTGCATTAAAAGTTCCTGTCATAAATCTGCCTCATGAAGAGCAATCATGTGTCATGAATTTAAGTTCCGTTGTAAACTTTATACCGTGTGAACATTTACAAAATTCGAAGCACAGTGCTTATTTGATTTTGTAATTGTTGATACATAACAATAACGAAATTTGAGGACCCCAAGGCATCAGCGAGCTCTGTAATAATGAATCTGTCCATTAAGTCTTCAACATAGAAACTGTATATGTTACATTTGACACGATATTAATTTGTGGATAGGTGGGATACATAGTGAAGTTTGTTTGTTACATTTGACTTGATGTTAATTCCTTGATAGGAGGGGAAATTGGTGAAATCTGTGTGCCGGTATTACATTTGACTTGATGTTAATTCCTTGGGGGGGATGGGGGGATTAGGGAAATCTGTATATTACATTTGATGTGTTGTTAATTCCTTGATAGGTGGGAGACATTGTGAAAGTGGAAGCAAATCAAGGTTTTCCGTGTGATCTGGTGATGATCTCCTCCCATGATCCCGAGGGAAAATGTTACGTCACAACAGCCAACTTAGACGGCGAAACCAATTTAAAGGTAATCAGTCGAAGAGGTACACCTGAACACATAATTTTGGATTTGAACATGCAACCTCATGCATTTGTTTGGTCATTTGAGCCACTCAGCACTCAGTTGACCTACAACTATCAATGTTTGTCAGATGTTGCCGATGGTGCTTCGTTAATCACATTTTAAACTTCCCATAGACCGCATGAACAATTCATACCAAAATTTCTGTGAAGCAGCCTATGGGTTATGGGATCAAAAATTGTGAATTTTTGATAGGAAAGATATCTACTAAATGATAGAATATCATAGAAAATATGTCTATTTGTATCGCTAGGAAGATATTTACCCACTAAATTTAGCATGAGAAAGATACTCGCTCAGTTAATGTCTTTGAGAGTTGGAAAGCCAGTTTTATTGCTATATTGTTAAGTACACTTATTATGAACTAGATTACACAGATGGATTATCTATTGCTCGGACTTCACGAAATACCGATAATGCTTACTGTCTTGCAGACTCATTTTTGTGTTCCGGAGACAAGAAAATTCCAGAAGGAAAGTGACTTTACCGATCTTTTTGCCAACATCGAATGCCAGCAACCTATTGCAGATCTCTACAAATTTATTGGTCGTATAAAAGTCTACAGTGAATCCAACCATGTTTTGAAATCCTTGGGACCAGAGAATATCCTGCTTAGGGGAGCAAGACTTAAAAATACACCTTTTGTATACGGTAATATGAGTAACTGAGTGTAAGAAAAATAAATAATAATTTCACGTGGACTAAAACACAAGTTCTGATGTCTGTGGTATTCTTAGCAGATTGGACCTGACTTCTGAAATGAACTGTCTGATTCAAAGCTTTTCCAGTGTTAGTATTTATAACAGAGCTTTCGGAAGATTTTAAAACATTTTCATTGTTGTTGTTTATTAGTACTTATTCTTTAATGTCCTGTTCAAAAAGATTTTCTGTCCCTTGTGAAAAATTACAGGACATACTGGTTTTGATCTACCTATTTATCTGTTTAAAACTTTAACCTTGTTCATAACTTTTGAATGGTGAGTGATAGGTCTTGCAATCGGGGGCATAGTGTTCACAAACACACTTTGTTTACTCCTGTAGACAAACGACAATATTTTGTCCTATGGATCGATATTGATCAGAGCTGAAGCATTGAGTGCTACTATTGTGTAAATGTCTACAGATACAGGCCTCCGAAAAGCTGAAACAGTGAGGCCTCTTTATTGTACAAATGTCTATAAACACTGGCCTCCAGTTTTATATTTAACATCTGCCCATGTTAAACATCCAAGGTTTAATGTGACACTAGTATCAAAACTTGTAGAGTCTTCCTCGTCTTCTAAGATACAAAGAACGCCACGTTTTACAGAACTTGCAATGAAGACCAAAATCGTCTTTTGCAATTTATTATAATTTCTATATTGGTTGAATCAAGATGCTAATGTGATGAAGAAAATTTGTTTGCATAATTAAGTTGACAAGTTTTTAAAAATCTAACATTTGTAAATCAGAGAGACCAGTTCCATTGTATGAAGATGCAGGGCTGCATTAAACTAAATCTTGTATATTTCTTTTATCTAGGTTGTGCAATTTATACGGGTCCAGATACGAAAATGGCCTTGAATTCAAAGGCCAAAATCACCAAATTTTCCAGAGTTGAAAGGTATTGAAATATTTTACCATACCTAATGAATCATATTGAACTTTGTCAATGCAGCCGACCTTTGATTTTAGGGGTGTAAATAATTATGTGGTTGACCTTTGATTTTAGGGGTATATATGATTTACTGTATGGTTGACCTTTAATTTTAGGGGTATATATGATTTATCATATGATTTACCTTTGATTTTAGGGGTATGAATACTTAGACGGTTGATCTTTGATTTTAGGGGTATGAATACTTACCTGATCATTTTCCTGGCGATTTTGTTGTTGGAGGCGTTAGTCAGTACCATATTGTCGTACTGGTATATGGGTCAGGACAGGATCGGGGCCCCCTGGTACATACCAGACGCCAAGAAGGATATAAATGTAGGTGAACAGTATAATATCAAAAACGATGTTCAGTATTCTGAATTTACTGTAAAATCATTAATTTTCATTGGGGATTTAAACTTTTGTTATTTTCGTAGGTAAATAAAAACAATGAAAATAAATCGACAACAAAATATTGCACTTCAATAATATAATGCATGTATATGAATGAATTGTAAATCAACGAAAATTAATGTCAACAAATTCATTATTAGAGTCAAACCCACGGAATTTTAAACCCACGAAAGTAAATGATTTTACAGTATTCTGCATGAAAGAAAAAAAAAAACCAGGCAAATGTGTATAGAAGTATATATGTTTATGATATTTTTTTATGAATAGGAGTCATTGATACTGTGGCTGTGTCATTTATTGTAAACCAATTTTATCTGACTTTATTGCACGATTTACTAGCGATAAACTATTTGGTGGCTAATGATTTTCACAACCAAATCTTTAACAACATGAGATGTCAAAGGACTGATATTCTGGGGAAAATTTTGGCAAAAACAAGGTTCTTGTGAATCTCATGAAAATTTCTTTCATTGTAAATAAATTTTTAAAAGTTTGTTGCTGTAGATTTATAGATTAATTAGAATGCTTAATTAATTTTGATTTTCTTTGACAGGCTAAGAATGTGATATCTGATTTCCTATCCTTCATGATTCTTTACAACTACATCATTCCCATTTCTTTGTATGTTACTGTTGGTAAGTAAATACAAAGACTTTTACGAACCCTGAAAAATGAAATTTACCCATTTAACATTTCGGAGATATGAAAGATGTCAGTTCAATTCTTGGGTGACATGAGCTGGTTGATATTTTCGAACAGTCTTAAATTTCTTCAATTGTTATTTTGACAGAATTTTTTTTTTTTAATTTTCAAAAAAATTTTTGCATGCCAAAAATAATGAGCACATTGAGAACAAGAATTTTATTTTTGCAATCGATCAAATCATTGAGAGATACAATTTTTCATGTAGTCGCTCTATGTTGATGGAACGGAAAATAGTAGAAAAATTTGTCAAAATAAAAAAAAAACATGCAATGGAAAATATAAAAAAAAATTCATCAAAATATAGAAAAACATGCAGTGGAAAATAATAAATTTGTCAAAATAAAAATACCAACAGGAAAACAAAAGATGTATTTTCTTTATGTCATATCATAGAATCACCGATATTTTGCCATGAGTAACATATATCAGAAAAGTTTTATATACATCTTCAACTGAAATAAAGTAGCCTTGAAGTAGTCGAGGTATTCCAAGGAGACAAGAGAAGCCCACAGCATGTAGAATAAACCTTTCAGACTTCATGTTCTCCATGTTAAAAATTAAGGCAACTTATTATCAATGGACAAAAAAGAGAAAATGACAATATGGACCTTGATTATTAAGCGGCAGTAGGATATTATCAGGCTGGATAAATTGGTGTAATTTTGAGTTGTACAATATTTGATTTACAGAGGTCCAGAAGTTTGTGGGTTCCATGTTTTTGCAGTGGGATTTGGATATGTATGATGAGGATTCCGATACCTCTGCCCAGGCCAATACGTCCGATTTAAACGAAGAACTCGGTCAGGTAAATATCAAGGTCATTGGTGTGTTTCTGTTTTGCCCAGGCCAATAACCGATTTAAACGAAGAACTCGTCAGGTAAATATCAAGGTCATTGGTGTGTTTCTGTTTTTGCCCAGGCCAATACGTCCGATTTAAACGAAGAACCGGTCAGGTAAATATCAAGTCATTGGTGTGTTTCTGTTTTGCCCAGGCCAATACGTCCGATTTAAACGAAGAACTGGTCAGTAAATATCAAGGTCATTGGTTGTTTCTGTTTTGCCCAGGCCAATACGTGCCGATTTAAACGAAGAACTCGGTCAGGTAAGTCAAAAGTATCCAGGTCATTGGTGTGTTTCTGTTTTGCCCAGGCCAATACGTCCGATTTAAACGAAGAACTCGGTCAGGTAAGTCAAAGTATCAAGGTCATTTGTATGTTTGTGTATCATCCAGGCCAACATATCGGACTCAAACAAAAATCTATCATTGTCATCTCGTATGTTTGTAATTTTATGAAGACAAATACAACATGGTGGATCGTGAAATTTTAATCCGTCATTTGTCTTAAGATTCCAAGACTACTGTAACAGGTCTTGCTTAAACTTGTCAAAAAGAACATGGCCACTATACCTTTCCCCTTTCAAGTTGATTTAAAATATCACAATATTGCAACATCATTGATTTCATATTGAATCAGAGTATGTTAATAATGTTATGATGATTATTAGTTGGAGGACATTAATCAAGTCATTATATTATAAGATGGAGACAAGAAGTACACTAAATAAATGATGTAATTATAATTATCATATGGAGGACATTAATTATGTCATTACAACTATTGATTATGCCATTATAATTATTAGGTGGAGTACACTAATTATATCATTATAATTATTAGATCGTGTACACTAATTATGTCGTTATAATTATTAGATTGTGTACACTAATTATATCTTATAATTATTAATTGTGTAACACTATTATATGTTATAATTATTAATGTGTACACTAATTATGTCGTTATAATTATTAGTGGAGTTATTCATTAATTATATTGTACAGTTTAATTATTAGATTGTGTACACTAATTATACTGTATAATTATTAGATTGTGTACACTAATTATACTCGTTATAATTATTAGATTGGTACACTATTATATCGTTATAATTATTAGATGGTGTACACTAATTATGTCGTTATAATTTTAGGAGTACACTAATTATGTGTTATATATTAATTGTGTACACTAATTATATCGTTATAATTATTAGATTGTGTAACTAATTATATCGTATACATATTAGATTTGTTACACTATTATTCGTTATAATTATAGATTGTGTAAATCCTATTATATTCGTTATAATTAAATTAGATTGTGTAACCTAATTATTCGTTATAATATTAGGTGTCGTTATAATTATTAGGTGGAGTACCTGTTCACAGATAAGACAGGCACCCTGACAGAGAACGACATGCAATTCCGACAGTGTTCAATTAACGCAATCAAATACGAGGAAATCGGTGGACATTTACACGAGATGGCGCCACAGGGAGGACAAAGCACCCCCTTAATTCGTCTCACAGTAAGTAAACCCAGGAGGAGCCGGACGAATAGAAGTCTTTGTGTGGGGGATTTATAAACATCTCATAATTAAATATTCTAAATTACTCAAACAGGCTGAAGAAAAGAAATCCTTTATGTGCAAGGTAATGTTACATATCCCCTCAAAAGACAGGCAATGCACTGGCAAAAACCTTCTGAAACATCTTCCACTGATTTTAAATTTTGTATGATTTCATTTGGTTTTATTATCTGTGTTCAGATGATATGGAATATTGAAAAATCTATCAAAGACTATGCACGGATTGAAAAAACTGATTAAACTATGCTCAGACACAACTGACAAACACTATGCACGGATACCCTTCTCTGATTTTGTTAAACTCCAATGTGCTTTGTATACCTAGCTGAATGCCAATCTATTGACTATTTTTATATCTTTTATTTTTTAAATACACCACCCTTTATATTCACCCAAGAACTTGTCCTCACATCACGTTTGTTTAAGAATTGTTCAAGTAATATTTAAAAAATCTTTTAATAGTTATACATAATGAAAATCATTGCGTTCACTTGTATTTATCATCTTGTATAGTCTGTTTGCTTCTCGCACACACAGTTATAGTGAATCTCCAGGGACAGTGAAAAACAGTTTGTTACATTCACCGATTTTTTGGTTTTTTCTTTCATAGGGATAAATGTCCATTCGCAGTAAGCGTAAATTTGTTATAAAGTGTGTTTCTCATACGCATGTTTTACTGTACATAGTAACCTTTTATATAGCTTTTCAAATTAAAGAGCAGGGTTCACAAGAGGCCATGTTTTGCTTCTGTTCACCTAAATGCACTCTCCAATGTTCGAACTCTGAAGTAGTTTCATTGGTCTGTGCT
>CAJDSM010014984.1:15303-30856 GCA_903981925.1 Ostrea lurida
TAAGGGTGGTATCTCACAGAAACTCCTCGATCTTCAGCCTGTCAAGACCATAATTAAAAACGTCAATCTCCAGAACCCTCTATCTCAGCCTGTCAAGACAAAAATTCATAAACGGTCCAATCTCCAGAAACGCCCAATTCAGCCTGTCAAGACAAAATCAATAAACGGTCAATCTTCCAGAAACGCCTCAAGTTCAGCCTGTCAAGACAAAATTAATAAACCGATCAAGTTTCAGTCGTAAATCTTACGCAATGTTTTACAGCTGTAGCACAGACCAATGAAACTACTCTCAGAGCTTCGATATACATTGGAAGAGCTGCATTTAGCGGTGAACATGAAGCAAAACATGCCTCTTTGAACCCCTCTCTTTAATTTTGAAAAAGCTATATAAAAGGTTACTATGTACCAGTAAAACATGCGTATGAGAAAACACTTTATAACACAATTTACGCTTACTCCGGATATGCGACATTTACCCTATGAAAGAAAATAACCAAAAATCGTGTAGAATTATATGGTGGACTGCTATAACAAACTGTTTTTCATGTCCTGGAGATTCACTATACGTGTGTGGAGAAGCAAACAGACTATACAAGATGATAAAACACAAGTGAACGCCAATGATTTCATTATATAACTATTAAAGATTTTTTAAATATTACTTGAACAATTCTTTAAACAAATGTGATGTGAGGACAAGTTCTTGCTGGGAATATAAAGGTGGTGTATTTATAAAAATAACAGATATAAAAATAGTCAAGATTGCATCAGGCAGGTATACAAAGGCACATTGGAGTTCTAACAAATCAGAGAAGGTATCCGTGACATACGTCTTTTCAGTTGTACTGAGCATGTGTTTACAATCAGTTTTTCAATACCGTGTGCATTAGTCTTTGAAGTTTTTCAATATTCCAGTCATATATCGTGAAACACAGATAATATAAACAAATGAAATCATACAAATTTAAAATCAGTGGAAGATCGTTCAAGAAGGTGTTTTTTCCAGTGCTTGCCTTGTCTTTTGAGGGAATATGTAGACATTTACCCTTGCACAATAAAAGATTCTTTCTTCAGCCTGTTTGGAGTAATTAGAATATTATATTATGAGATGTTTATAAATCCCGCCACACAAAGACTTCCTATTCGTTCCGGCTCCTCCTGTTTCTTACTGTGAGACGAATTAAGGGGGTGGCTTCTGTCCTCCCTGTGGCGCCATCTCGTGTAAATGTCCACCGATTTCCTCGTATTTGATTGCGTTACATTGAACACTGTCGGCATTGCTATGTCGTTCTCTGTCAGGCGTCCCTGTTCTTATTGTGCCAGGGTACTCACCTAACTAATTAATAAACGACATAATTAGTGTACACAATCTAATAATATAACGTATAATTAGTGTACACAATCTAATAATAATAACGATATAAATTAGTGTACACAATATAATAATTGATAACGATTATAATAGTGTACAAATCTTATATAATTATAACGATATTATATTAGTGTACACAATCTAATACATTATAACGACAGTAATTAGTGTCACTCCACCTAATAATTATACACGACATAGATAGTGTACACAATCCTAATAATTATAAAACGTATAATTAGTGTACACAATCTAATAATTTATAACGATTATTTAGTGTACACAATCTAAAATCAACTTATAAGATATAATTAGTGTACACAAGTCTAATAATTATAACGACATTCAATTAGTGTACTCCACCTAATAATTTATAACGACATAATTAGATGTACACAATCTAATAATTTAACGATATACTTAGTGTACACAATCTATAATTATTAACGAAATATAAATCTAAATGTGTACATACAATCCTAATAATTATAACGACATCAATCAGTGTACACAATCTACTATCTATAACAACATAATTAAGTGTAACACGACTCTAATAATTATAATGATATAATTAGTGTCACTTCCACCTAAATAATTAATAATGGCATAATAAATAGTTGTATGACAATAATTAATGTCCTCCAATATGATATTATAAATTACTATTTATTTAGTCGGTACCTTCTTTGTCTCCATCTTATAATAATAATGACTTGATTAATGTCCCCAACTAATAATCTCATAAAATTATTACCATACTCTGATTCAATATGAAATCAATGATGTTGCAATATTTCGTGATATTTTAAATCAACCTGAAAAGGGAAAGGTAAATAGTGGCCATGTTCTTTTGACAAGTTTAAGCAAGACCTGTTACGTCGTCTTGGCGATCTTAAGACAAATGACGGATTAAATTTCACGATCCACCCAATTTGTATTTGTCTTCAATAAAATAAAACATACGAGATGACAATGATAGATTTTGTTTGAGTCCGATATGTTGGCCTGGATGATACACAAACATACAAATGACCTTGATTACTTTGGACTTACCTGACCGAGTTCTTCGTTTAAATGGACGTCATTGGCCTGGGCAAAGACAGAAACAATACACCAATGACCTGGATACTTTTGAAATTACCTGCCGAGTTCTTCGTTTAAATCGGCACGTATTGGCCTGGGCAAAACAGAAACAACCAATGACCTTCGATATTTACTGACCGAGGTTCTTTTCGTTTAAATCGGACGTTATTGGCCTGGGCAAAACAGAAACACAACCAATGACTCTGATATTTACCTGACCGCGTTCCTTCGTATTAAATCGGACGTATTGGCCTGGGCAAAAAACAGAAACACACCAGATGACCCTTGAATTTAACCTGAACGAGTTCTATTCGTTTAAATCGGCTTTGGCCCTGGGCAAAACAGAAACATACACCATGACCTTGATATTTACCTGACGAGTTCTTCGTTTAAATCGGACGTATTGGCCTGGGCAGAGGTATCGGAATCCTCATCATACATACCAAATCCCACCTGCAAAATCGGAACACAAACTTCTGGGACCTCTGTAAATCAATATTGTACAATCAAAATTACAACCAATTCTTATCCACTGATCCAATATCCTACTGCCGCTTAATAATCAAGGTCCATATTGTCATTTTCTCTTTTTTTGCCATATGATAATAAGTTGGCCTTAATTTTTAACTATGGAGAACATGAACGTCTAAAGGTTTATTCTACATGCTGTGGCTTCTCTTTGTCTCCTTGGCAATACTCGACTACTTCAAGGCTACTTTATTTCAGTTGAAGATGTAGATAAAACTTTTCTGATAATTATGTTACTCCATTCGGCAAATATCGGTTGATTTCTATGATATGACATAAAGAAAATCATCTTTTGTTTTCCTGTTGGTATTTTTATGTTTGAACAAATTTTTATTATTTTCCACTGCAATGTTTTCTATATTTTGATGAATTTTTTTTATATTTTCTCATTGCATGTTTTTTTTTTATTTTGACAAAATTCGTTTCTACTCCTTTTTTCCGTTCCACAACCTAGAGCGACTCCATGAAAAATTGTATTCTTCTCAATGATTTGATCGATTGCAAAAAAAAATTTTGTTCTCAATGTGCTCATTATTTTTGCATGAAAACATTTTTTTGAAAATTAAAAAAAAAAAATTCTGTCAAAAATAACATGAAGACATTTAAGCCTTGTTCGAAAATATCAACCAGCTCATGTCACCCAAGAATTGAACTGACATTTTCATATCTCGAAATGTTTAAATGGGTAAATTCATTTTTCAGGGTTCGTAAGTCTTTGTATTTACTTACAACAAGTAAACATACAAGAATTGGGGAATGTGTAGTTGTAAAGAATCATGGAAGGATCAGGAAATGAAGATATCAACATTTCTTGCCTGTCTAAAGAAAATCAAATTAATTAAGCATTCTAATAATCTATAAATCTAACAAGCAATAAAATTTTAAAAATTCTATTTACAACCTGAAAGAAATTTTCATGAGATTCACAAGAACCTTGTTTTTGCACCAAATTTTCCCATCAGAATATCAAGTCTTTGACATTCATGTTGTTAAAGATTTGGTTGTGAAAAATGTCATTAGCCACCAAATAGTTTATCGCTGTATCGTGCCAACGTAAAGTCAGATAAATTGGTTTACAATAATGATCACAGCCACAGATATCAATGACTCGCTATTCATAAAAAAATTCATAAACATATATACTTTCTAATACCACATTTGGCCTGGTTTTTTTTTTTTTCTTTCATGCAGAATACTGTAAAAATCATTTATTTCGTGGGTTTCAAAATTCCGTGGGTTTGACTCTATAATGAATTTGTTGACATTAATTTCGTTGATTTATCAATTCTTCATATACAATGCATATATTATTTGAAGTGCAATATTTTTGTTGTCGATTTATTTTTCATTGTTTTTATTTACCCTCGAAAATAACAAAAAGTTTAAATCCCCAATGAAAATTAATGATTTTACAGTAAATTCAGCAATACTGGAACATCGTTTTTTTTGATATTATCTGTTCACCTACATTTATATTTCTTCTTGGCGTCTGGTATAGTACCAGGGCCCCGATCCTGTCCGAACCCATATGACCAGCTACGACATATGTACTGACTAACTGCTCCAAACAAAATCGCAGGAAAAATGATCAGTGTAAGTATTTCATACCCTAAAATCAAGATCAACCGTTAAGTATTCATAACCCTAAAATCAAAGGTAATCATATGGATAAATATATATACCTCTAAAATTAAAGGTCAACCATCACGTAAATTCATATATACCCCTAAATTCAAAGGTCAACCACAAATAATTATTTACACCCCCTAAAATCAAATGGTCGGCTTGCATTCGACAAAGTTCAATATGATTCCATTAGGTATGGTAAAATATTTCAATACTTTCAACTTGAAAATTTGGTTGATTTTGGCCTTTGAGGATTCAAGGCCATTTTCCGTATCTGGACCCGTAAATTGCACAACCTAGAATAACAGAATATACAAGATTTTATTTAATGGCAGCCTGGCAATCTTCATACAATGGCAACTGGTCTCTCTGATTTAGCAATTTAGATTTTTAAAAACTTGGTTCAACTTAATTTATGCAAACAAATTTTCTTCATCCATTAGCCTTGATTCACCAAGTATAGAAATCTTATAATCAATTGCAAAAGACGATTTTGGTCTTTCATTGCAAAGTTCTGTTAAAACGTGGCGTTCTTGTATCTTCGAAGACGGAGGAAAGACTTACAAGTTTGGCTACTAAGTGTCACATAACCTTCTGGATGTTTAACATGGGCCGATTTAAAATAAAACTGGAGGCCAGTGTTTATTAGACATTGTACAATAAAGAGCTCACTGTTTCAGCTTTTCGGAGGCTGTATCTGATAGACATTTACCACAATAGCTAGCACTCAATGCTTCAGCTCTGATCATATCGATTCCATCAGGACAAATATTGTCGTTTGTCTACAGGAGTAAAAAAGTGGTGTTTTGTGGAACACTATGCCCCACCGATTGCAAGACCTATACTCCCATTCAAAAGTTATGAACAAGGTTAAAGTTTTAAACAGATAAATAGTAGATCAAAACCAGTATGTTTCTGTAATTTTTCACAACGGGACAAGACAATCTTTTTGAACAGGACAATTAAAAGAATAAGTACTAATAAACAACCAACATGAAATGTTTTAAAAATTTCGAAAGCTCTGTTATAATACTATGGAAAAGCTTTGAATCAGACAGTTCATTTAAAGAAAGTCAGGTCCAATCTGCTAAGAATACACAAGACTCAGAACTTGTGTTTTAGCTCCACGTGATAATATATTTATTTTTCTTACACTCAGTTATATATTCCGTATACCAAAAGGCTGTATTTTTAAGTCTTGCTCCCCTAAGAGGATATGTCTCTGGTCCGAAGGACTTCAAACATGGTTGGATTCACTGTACGACTTTTATACGACCAATAAATTTGTAGAGATCTGCAATAGGTTCCTGGTTCCGATGTTGGCAAAAAGATCGGTAAAGTCACTTTCTTCTGGAATTTTCTTGTCTCCGGAACACACAAAAATGAGTCTGCAAGAAACAGTAAGCATTTATCGGTATTATCGTGAAGTCCGCAGCAATAGATAATCCATCTGTGTAACTCTAGTTCATAATAAGTGTACTCTAAACAATATGCAATAAAACTGGCTTCCAACTCTCAAAGACATTAACTGAGGCGACGTATCTTTCTCATGCTAAATTTAGTGGGTAAATATCTTCCTAGCGCTACAAATTAGACATATTTTCTATGATATTCTATCATAGTAGATATCTTTCCTATCAAAAATTCACAATTTTTGATCTCCATATACCAAGGCTGCTACAGAAATCTTTGGTATAATTGGTTCATGCGGTCTATGGAAGTTTAACATGTATTAACGAAGCACATCGCAACATCTGACAAACATTGAATAGTTTAGGTCACTGAGTGCTGAGTGGCTCAATGACCAACCAAATGCATGAGGTTGCATGTTCCAAATCCAAAATTGTGTGTGTTCAGGTGGTACCTCTTCGCTGATTACCTTTAAATTGTTTAGGCCGTCTAAGTTGGCTGTTGTGACGTAACATTTTTCCTCGGGAATCATGGGAAGGCAGATCATCCACGATCACACGAAACTTGATTTGCTTTCTACTTTCACAATGTTCCCACCTATCAAGGAATTAACAACACATCAAATGTAATATACAGCATATCCCTAATCACCCATCCGCCCCAGGAATTAACATAAGTCAATGTAAACCGGCACAACAGATTTCACCCAATTTCCCTCCTATCAAGGAATTAACATCAGTCAACTGTAACAAACAAACTTCACTATGGTATCCCACCTATCTCACAAATTAATATTCGTGTCAAATATGTAACATATCAGCTTTCTCTGTTTGAAGACTTAACTGGACAGATTCATTATAAGAGCTGCTACTGCCTTGGGGTCCCTCAAATTTCGTTTATTGTTATGTATCAACAATTACAAATCAAATAAGCACTGTGCTTCGAATTTTGTAAATGTTCACACGGTATAGAAGTTTACAACGAATTAAATTCTGACATCATGATTGCTCCTTCATGAAGGCAGATTTATGACAGGAACTTTTAATGCACTGTTTCTTGACTTGTCTATTTAGATAAATGACACATTTTTGATCTTTAATGGCTTGTTTTAACAAATCTTAATCACAGTGTGATTTACATGCTGGTGGCTATTGCAAACAGTTGTGACCTTGACTTGAGTTTTGTGACTATATTTAAAAATTTGACCTTGACTCTAGTGTTGTGAACCTCCATTATATTTGACTTTGAATTGAGTGTTCCTACCTAAACATCAACATTCTGCCTTGATTTGAGTGTTGTGATTTATATAACATTTTGACCTTCGACTTGAGTGTCAATGCCTAAATTTAACTTACATTTGATCTTGATTTCTAGTTATGTGACTACTTAACGTTCTGACCTTGACCCTGACCTGTTGTGACCCTACCTTAATGTTTTGTCTGTATTTGGTGTCGCTCCCCATTGTGGACGATAAATGCCTTTTCTGTTGTTCGACCGCTCATTGTTCGCCTTTGTGTCCGTAACATCTCGTACCTGGAACACAGACACACTTCAGCATTTACTACAAGTTTTTTTTAAAGGACTATAAGGGTTGAATTCTTTTATGCCCTCTGCCCCTTGAACTGTACCATTTTTAATGCCTCTGCCCCCTTTGAACTGTAACATTTTAATGCCTTGCCCCCTTGAACTGTACCCATTCTTATGCCCTCTGCCCCATGAACTGTAACCATTTTATGCCATCTGCCCCATTAACGGTACATTTTTAATGCCCTCTGACCTTGAATGTACATTTTAATGCCCTCTGAACCCTTGACTGTACCATTTTATGCCCTGCTGCCCTTGAACTATACCATTATTACAATGCCTCTGACCCCTTGAACTGTAACCATTTTTATTGCCTCTCTGACCCTTGAACTGTAACATTTTATGCCCTCTGACCCTTGAACGTAACCATTTTTATGCCTCTGCCCCTTGAACTGCTCACCATTTTATGCCCTCTGCCGATGAAACTCCATTTTATGCCTCTGTCCCATGAACTGTACCAATTTTATGCCCTTGCCTTGAACTGTACCATCTTTATGCCCTCTGCCCATGAACTGTCATCATTTTATGCCCTCTGCCCCATGAACTATGCTTTTATGCCTCCTGCCCAAAGAAACTGTACCATTTTATGCCTCTGACCCTTGAACTGTACCATTTTATGCCCTCTGACCCTTGAACTGTAAAACCATTATTATGCCTTCTGACCCTTGAACTGTACCATTTTATCAATTTTATGCCCTCTCCGCCACAAGCTACATTGCATTCCTATGACATTATAACACATTTCACCTCAGAATGGTAAGTGTGAAACTTTGACACATTTTTTTGTATTGATTCAGTCAGTAAATGCTTTTCTTTAAAGCATTAGAGTCATTACATGTAAAGATGAACGATATTTGATTTTTCATTTTCAAAAATGTCATTCCACACAGGAGTTTACTTCAGAACAACAGTTCTACACCACAGCCTTCCTAATCCGGTACAACGCTCTGAGCTGTATACATATTAATTAGATTATATCTACCTCAATTTTGTCTAATTTGCCAAGGAATGTTCATTTCAAACGTATCATGCATTTTTAATATATCTAATCAATCTTTGTCTAATTTGCAGGAATGTTCATCTTCAAACTACATGCCCCTAATCTTATCTACCCGGCTGAATCTACACCATCGCAGGTCATGCTTCAATGTATTTTTTCAAATGATAAATGGTAAATATACTACACCCTGAGAGGGTTTATAAAGGAGATTTTATTGAGGTGTATTGATTTAGCTACACCGGCACAATGCCAACCGAGTTGGTAAATTGACTCGGGGTAGTATCAGCATCATCTAGTATATATTCCGTAATATTATCCTCAAATTACTGACTGAAGTTCCAACAACCAGTAATTTTCCTCAAAACTGACGAAGTTCAACAACCAGTAATTTTTTCCTTAAGAAATTCAAAAAGTCCAAATCTTGTTATTGGAGCATCTTATTTAAAACACTGTAGAATACTATATAGGAGTTTATTTGAAAACTGGGGGAGGAAATAGGCAAACACATATAGTGAATCATCATAGAACATTATATTATATAAAGGGACAAAACGTCCTTGTAAGGTTCAATGGATCAAACTTCCAACACAATTTAAATTGAACCACAAAACCTACACAGCAAGATTCACTAATGTAGTAAGGAAATGAAAGAGAACCAGAATGGGTGGGCAAATGGAAAGAAAGAAGAGATCGCTGTACCAAATTATGTCCCTGTCTCAAGAGGGGCGTCGAAAAAAGCGAACTGCGCCATATTCAAAAGCACATTTTTATCATACAGAACTTAATAATGGTTTGATTTGGGATTTCTTCAAATTCACCCAGTAATTTTTAAGCTTTTCAGGTAGAACTTAATTTCAACTAATTATAATTAAGAAAATATATCCTGTTTTTTTATCATAGAAAAGTGAAAAACAGTCTTTTCTTCAAGAGGTTCAGTAGGTATACTTTCGTTAAATGCATTCTTCGTTAGCATTATTCGCATTCGTATTACATTCGGTAAGGAATGTGGGGGGGTGGCAGGAGGTGATGGTAACTTAAAATCTTGTCTGGTTTTTCTCTATAAAATTAACAGGCAACTTTCCACCAAAATTTTACAAATTAAATGACTTGTCTCGAATTTTTAAAACTTGGTATTAATTTTATGAAAATTTTTTCTTTATAATATCGTTAAAAAGGAACCAAACACGATAAAAAAATTGTGGAGCATATTTACAGAGATATTGAGAAGATGAAATTCCAACACTGGCATATGCATATTCGATTTGAAGATTTACGCGCCAATCTTCCTGTGACGTCAGATACGACAAATCGCGAAGAGGAGTGATAAACAGCTGGCGGCAATTAGCGAGATGATCTATATTACTTATCATACAACGATTAACTCATTTTTGAAATTTATTGTGATGTAATGACTTAAGGTGTCTGTAAATTTTACTTTTAGAAATTCTAAAAGGTAATTGAAGGTTAGAACATCGCTAAAGACGAAGGTTGGAATTCCGGATTGAAGTGGAACAATGGTCTAAATTGAACGTTGAAACAGATAAATTTTAAATCATAAATCAAATTAGATCTAAAAAGTCTTATCAATGAACAATATATTCTTCAACGAATCGGATTGAAAACGTAAATCGTAAACACTCAATGTGCGGACATAAAGACAATGAATACGCATCTTTCAAAACACACGTAACCCGAAATACACTAAATCGAAAGGTGGTATGCGAGAACTGTTACTCCAAAGTTCATATAGTATTAATTCAAATAAATAAAGTTGTATTTGAAAGTGTATAAAAATTTATTTACATTTCCAGCAGTATACAACATGAACGAATATTTCCAACATCGGTGATAAACAATTTTCCGTTTTTACACGCTAATTCTCCGATAGGGGATAGCATGCCAATTATAAACGTGTTATTATGCTGTTTTATTTGGGATATTCCTTGTTACGCATGGGATATATATAAGCAACATGCCTGTTGATGTGACTGCAACAACTTTTCTTTTTCTTTCAATTTAACACGAACTGTTCGTGAATAAACCAATGACTCCCGATAATCGAGGTGACGCAAAAATAACCCTAATTTAATGACTGTATACAAATCAAGGATAAATAATATGTGTGGTGTGTGATAAAATAAACTTTAAAACTCTTGTCTACTTTACGTAATTATTTTGCAAAATGATTTTTGTTTGATCTTCCTCACGTTTCTTTCCGTTTTCGCAGACGCGTTGTTGCAACATGCAGGATTATGGGTATAATATTCATATAATTAAGATATCTTTTTTTTTTATTTGGATATATAAATTAGGAATATATATCGCTGTAAAATTTCAAGAAATGAAACAAACGGAATGCAACGTTTAGTAATTTTATGGAGTACATGACATGCGATAGGCTAATAGAGCTCTGCGTTTTTCTTCAATCCATTCGTCGTATTAAAAATTGTTGAGGGTTTTGATTGTAAAAGAAAAAAATCTAATACAAACAATTGTATCATTGATGGAGAAAAACCCATGCATTTTCCAGTCACAAAAATGCTATACGAAGCCCAATAAACAAAAAGGTCTTTTTCCCAATGGCCTGACCGATGGATTTTTGTTATTGTCGTAGTTGATGTACGCGCATCACGTGACCCGTCTCTCATTAGTAGATATTTCAAAATCGGATTGGTCGATTTGAACGACTGAATGTAATTTCAACCTGAAATTTTCATTTATACATTTATTAGATTATTTTAGATATGTATTATGAATAAATTTCACTCAGTTTCCAGATATTTACGAACATGGGACAATCTTTAATTGAAATACACATATACATAAGTTTTATTATTTTAACAAAATAACACCTGGCAATTTTCTTTATAATTCTTTGCAATTTGTTGAACATTATAATCAATTTATAAGTTTTGGAAAGAAAAAAATTGTATTTTTATAAGTTTATTCTTGATATTCTCATTTTAATCACAAGACTTAACAATCCCTAAACCTGTGCTATCTGAAGGATTAGTTTATTATCCAACTTCACTCATTATATCTACGACAGGTTATAAAAGGGCATGGACATGTTTTGAACTAACAATGTTCAAATTTTTAGATGGCAATTTTTAATGTTACAATGCTTTACTAAGGTATTTCTAATGGTCAGGAACAATTTTAACTCATCTGTTGACTTCAAGCTGAGATACAGCACTTACAATTCTTTGTTATGTAAACAAGGCCGGCATGATTTTGCTTACATATATTGAATATGCTACTAACATATCATTAAGCAGATTTTTTTCAAATTCGAGTTCATTCTAAACACAATTTAACGTGGTTAGTGTTTCTCACATATCATATTGTTTTAAACATGATATTTTCTACGAGCATTTTTGTAACATAACGGCTCGAGCCTTGTTTAATTGCGAAGATTTGTGACGCTGTATCTTATTTATAAACTCAAGAATTGACTTTCAAATTTTTGCTGACACAGAAATAACTTGATTAAGCATTTCAAACATTCAATTGGCATCTTAAATTTCGAACATTTAGTTCAAACGTGTCCATCCTTTTAAACATGCACTCTTTCCTTGAAATATAAGACAGTGTATGTATCTAGAGAGTACAAAGCATGCCCAAAAGTCTGGAACATTAATTTTTTGTCATGGATAAACAGATAACAAGCCTTTTGGCAAATAAAGAAGTAGTCCTAATTGATGAGGAATGTTTTACTTCCAATTACAAATTGTTCCCCAAAATTTAAAACAATATCGGTAATAAAGAGTTTTCATGCACAACATCAAAGAGCAACAGCACAGCATTCTATACACAGCTCCGTCCTTCCATGTGTTAGATAATGGCAGTTTTTGTTTTTTGCTGTACAGTAGTTTAAATGGGGTTTTATTTGTTCTTCTTTACTCTAAAACAAACATTGTTTACACAGGGCACCTAAATCGTATCATCCTCTCAAGTTTTTTTAGCAGTTCATGGCTCATTTGTTCAAGCGCCCTTACATTTAACAGAATTACACACACAAGAGCTCTTCAAGAAACTGGTATGAAGGCAAGTTTTCAGAACAGTACTTTAGCAAAAACAGATGCTGGACTTCAAAAACCTCGGAGTACAAGGGAATTGATAGAAATCCGAATTCCTCAGTGTGGTTATAGTAAATACACACTTAGAAACAGATGTCGTGTGTGATGTTATCAGGGGGGAAGCTAGAAGAACGTTTAATTAGATTTGTTAACATGTTGTTTCCCCGTGTCTGCCAATAGCAAAAAAATATATATCCTACATAAATAGTTCAAATCAATGCACGCTGGCTGGGCTTTTCTCGAAGTTTCTTATGTTAATAGTTTGAATCTTCGACTGAGCTGTGACCAGCTTGTACATCAGAATTCACACACGAAACATATGTCTCTTATCGGGAAGAGAAGACTATCAGCTCAATCAATTAAATTTTCAATTCGTCGGAATTATGATTTTTAATTCTTAAACATTTAGAAATGTATGCTCTTGAACAAATCAGAAATCCGTTCAGACACCAGAGAATAATGTACTCAACCAATCAGATTTTGCTCGGTACTATCTGTTATTTATGAACGAGCAATGTGTTGTTGGGACAGTGAGATTAAGGCATGATTCAGAATAAATGACACACCTGTAACAAGATTTCCTATGTACTGGGGGGGGGTTACTTGTATTAATTGCACAATATTTTTGTAAACCATGTTTGTAAATACAATGTCACTGATTATAGCTTTTCATTCTAAATAAACATGAATCTTCTCAAAACACTGAGGAACGCTCGATCTTTTTCATCCAAAGCCAGCACCCCTTCACTCCAATACTACGTGTTGAAAGGAGCAGTCACTACCTATTTTTTACTTCTTAATTTGGCAGGGCCGATGAAGGGGCTTTGAACCATCACACCCCCCCCACCACTCAGAGTGAATGTTGTTTACCACTGAGCAGTGTACCCATGTTAAGATGTCAGTAACTTTTTCTTTCATCCAGATAAACCAATCCTACGTATATCCTCTTTTTCTTCCTCTCAGCATTTTCCTCCTTAAACTTCAGCTTTGATTAACGTATAGCTGAGCTAATGATAAAAGTCTCACATCAAATATGTAAATAGATTTTATATTTGTAAACAAAACCTAGCACTCACAGCTGTCAAATAGTAAATTGGGTTGAGCTTGGAAATCCTCTCCTTCTTTAAAGTAGGGCAGACTTGAATAACACCTGGTAGAATAGATGGAACTGGTGGCCTATTCCAACAATTCTCACCTGTTGTAATGGCTGTGACAGTAACGCAAACACTAAGGGACTATATCCCTATAACCCCCCCCCCCCCCCAATCTCTCACTCACTTCTTGTTTGATGGCTGACTCACCCTTTGTCACACAGTGCGGGTCGATCACCGCGAAGCAGCAGAGACGGGGGCCTCGACCCTCTATAGTCACACGGGGGTAGATTACGAGTACCAGTCATCGTCCCCCGACGAGAAAGCCTTCGTGGAGGCCTGCTGCAGGTAAAGAGGGGGAACGTGTTGATCAGTGAAAACTGACTGATTTCTACACATACAGAAACACAACATCTTAAAAAGTTCTATATTGAAAACAGAGGATGAATGTTGGTGAAAAACTCATAATCTGATAACTTGAGTTGGGATATTGCATAAAATCATCTGCTGTTTGACATTCAGTGCACTAAGAAATAAAAGACCCATTAATTGCAAGTTGAGCTCGTATGACACATCTCCCCGTACTTCTCTTGGCTCATAGACCGGATGCTTCATTTGACCTACATTTCAGACTTCAGTGGTTATATATGCTTTAACTGACCTACATTTCATGCTTCATCTGACCTACATTTCAGACTTCAGTAATGCTTCATCTGACCTACATTTCAGGCTTCAGTAACGCTTCATTTGACCTACTTTTCAGGCATCAGTGGTTATACTTTATCTGACCTACATCAGAGGTCACTGATCGCCGTGACCGTATGTCCAAAATATCACACATCTGTGGATCTTTCTTCCATAGATGATGCAAAAATGTGGTCTTTGACCTAGATTTTATATTTTGATGATAGTTTTTAAAAAGAGCATTTAGGTCTATTCCAAGCTTATTTTTAAAATACAGTCGAACCTCATTATCTCGAACTTGATGGGACAAAGGAAAAATCCATGATTTCGAGATATGGAGGGTAAAAATACTAAGAAAATAGGTGGTTTGGACCTCCAAATCAGTTCGACATGACCATGGTATTCGAGATATCAGTGTTTGAGATATTGAAGTTCAACTGTAATATATGTTTATCAACAGAACTTTCTTATGGTCTTAGCTCATCTCATTATCTGCAAATCATCCCGTTTAATTCAAGATTTGGATATAGTCTCTGATCTGCAGTTTATTATTCGGTGTCTGTTTTGAAGGAGGTATGTAGTTCTGTCATCAGATAAACGCAATCTTCACACTTTGAATCCTTTTGATCAAAATGTGAATGTGAACCCGCAGTCAAGGTCTTTATGTTGAATATGGATGGATCAGCAGTTATTCACTAAGAACAAAGTGTTCTGTTTTCCTAATATACCTAGTATTTGGTGTGTTCTCACACGGGGTATAATTCTAGCGAAGACAACTGTAATTCTCACTTGTTGTTTTTTTTTTTTTCAGGTATGGGGTTGTTTTTCATGGTATCCGTAACGACCATTTAGAGGTAACATTCCACGGAGAGATGCGACGATACAGACTGCTTCATGTTCTGGAGTTTGATGCCACAAGGAAGAGAATGAGTGTCATCATCCAGAAAGAAAACGGTATGAATGTCAGTCACACGATGTCAATCACGTGATGTCAGTCACATGTCAATCACATGATGT
The DNA here is from genome assembly GCA_903981925.1 of Ostrea lurida. Taxonomy (NCBI): domain Eukaryota; kingdom Metazoa; phylum Mollusca; class Bivalvia; order Ostreida; family Ostreidae; genus Ostrea; species Ostrea lurida. The sequence continues at coordinate 30,781 of CAJDSM010014984.1, forward strand.
AACTTGTGTATGACTGTCACTGTTGTACAAATATTATTGACTTTTCTGCATAACATACTGGAACTTTTTATTAACG
>CAJDSM010014985.1:0-11337 GCA_903981925.1 Ostrea lurida
TGTTTTAGTATTGTATTATGGCGTAGCTTCCTCTGAAGCACACAAGCATGTGGTTCCACATTGTTGCGGTAAAAAAAAAAAATGAAATAATTTAAAATCAAATAAAATTAGATTTTAAATAATGTAAAGACAGAAATAATTAAATATTTGGTCAAAAATGCTGAATGGCTTCATCTTTTTATCTGTATTATGTTTATCAATATATCAAAATATCAAACGCAAATGGGGTAAGATCGGACATGTATATATATATTTGTTTAAAAAAAACAAAAAACTAACCCAAAATCTTATGATTAATTAGATTAACTGCAATTTTGTTGACATTTATATTTACTCTAATCATAACAACTTAATGTGTTTCTGAACTCTATCTAAGCTTTATCTAAAAGTACTTAGATTCGATTGTATCTTCTTTCAATTTAGATACATCGAATTCTAGTAGTTTTAATTTAAGCTTTCACGGAATTCAAAAACACACCTAATCTAGTTGTCATAAAAAAGAGTTACAAAACGTCTCAAAATATCAAAAAAGCAGTGGAACTATTAAATGAATCTTTTTTTTAAATTGAAGGAAGTTACGATGTCCCTACCCCATGTGTCTGTGTTTTGTAAAAAAAAAAAAAATGTGCATCGGAGACCTTGAAAATACCTCTCTTTAAAATATTATCTAAAATGCACCGTGTGCTTCCGGGGCTTTGCCCACTCGGGCCCAACCAGGATTTTGCCCTGGACCTATTGGGGGAATCGATCAGGACCTGGGTGGCCCCCAAACTCCCTGCTCTTTCTACTTCCATATCTACCTACCCCTAGCTACGCCGCTGCCAGGTACGCATCATTTACCTCCAGGAAAAATGTTCAAAGATAATGAAGTATTAAATTTTCATAATCGATCATCGGTTGGAAATCTTGGAATCGGTCGCTGCTTCCGATGCGATTTTACCGATTATAATCAGAGGACATGGTGTTTCTTGAAAAGCATGATATTGCAAAGTGTATTTTTAATCCCCCCTTTACATATAAGTATATTTACACATTTACATATAAATATGAAGTTATGTTTGTTCAAGAGCTGACACTGCAATTTTTGTGCAAGATATGATATTTCAAATTGTACAGTCCTCATATATATATATCCATTCTCAATGACTGTGTAGCGAGTGACAATTAAGCATGGTGAGAATTCTATATATGGGTCGATTTCAAAAAATGTCTAATGTTGTGGGGTCATCCATTTATTTATAACAAACATATTTTAAACGTTTAAATGATTGTTGAATGTGATATTTCATTTAGTAACCTTGACATAATGGAAAACACATTACAACGATTGTAAGAATTAATATTTTGACAATTCATGTGCGATTTGTCAAATATATGCATGTCCAAATGTATTTTCAATACATTAAGCGAAAATATGCAAGAAAAAAAATATATTTCATTATGTACTATATTTTTGAAAAGATCTAAATAATAAAGGGTGTTGACAGCATTCAAACAAATTTGTACATTGTCTATAATTGTTACTTTTTTTCAGGTAATCTAATCGTGTACTTGAAAATATGTCCTTCGTTTACCAAAAGAAAACCTGTGTAATGAATCAATATATCCCTTTGCGCAATCTCATATTGACGTCATCTGAATACATTATTCATGGAAAATGAAAGTATAGGCGAGGGAAAGATCTGAAGGTGATAGAAAAGAAAATATTCACAAAGATATGTAATTATACTTTCCGTATTTTCCGATGTTGTCCTTAATGTTACCAATGAAATAAACTATACCAATATGATGATAGTCTACCTAAATTGGATACTAAAATGTTTTTACAGGGTAATTTGTTTGGAATGAATTGGCGTGTCCGTTGACAAACGCCACGATGGATTTTTGCCAAATAATGTTGCGTATGTCCGTTTATGTTTACTGTCCGCCGTGTTACTTTTTTTAAAACGTAACACCATGGACATTTAAGACAAACAATGCCGTTATTTTTATAATTTAATAGAATAATATTCATGATTATTGTGATCCAAACTTTTCCTAAGACTTATGTAACTATATTGAATCAAATTTACAGTTTGTATAATCAGTAAACATATATCAAATAAGTCACGTCTTTTGATTAAGTAACACGACGGACAATAGAGGTAACACGAAGTAAAAAAGTGTACATTAATCGATTTTATCCAACTGAATATTTCAATATTTTCAATCAGATGGACGTAATTGATATAATTGTTGCAATAGTTATGAATACTTTGAAATATAGGTTGATCGATATTCAAAAGTCTTTTAAAAAAAGAAAATTATGCAGCTTTGGTAACAGCACAGACTGTAATGGTAACATTAAGGACATTTGGAGTTTTGGGGTATTTTTAAATCTAGATGCTCTATATTAATCTATGTAGGTTTTTGTAGTTTTTTCTTGTTAAATCTAAATGCTCTATATATAATCTATGTGTGCTACAAAATATAATTATCAAATAAAGTTTAAATTAAAGAAAAAATTATAATCCGGAAACATTAAAAAGATTAGTCCTTCCTGTTACAGTTTTGTCTCTGCTGTTACAGTGCTGTCCCTCCTGTTACTTGTCAAAAATATTGAAAAATAATATCATTATTGTCCACTAATCATCTCAACTTTGTTGAATATACTGCAAATTACTATTTTTCAACATAGGTTGTGACCCATGTCATTGTTTATGTCTTTGTATATTCAAAATATAGAACAATGTCATGTTCAATTTTGCAAATTTTGAAGAGTGTTACTTAGAACGAAAAAGTCATTTATTATGTTTTTTACAAAATAAAGCCTTTTGTTAAAACGCATATTTTCTATAATGTTAGCGTAATTATGTCATTGAAATGAATATATATCTTCTTTGAATAAATAATATTCAATTTTATTAAAGTAACACCAGGGACATATTTTTCAGCTGTTGCATGTATAACCCTTGATATCTACCGAAATGAAACAATTTGTTTTTTGCATTTTTGTTGTTTTGCAGTATTTAATTAGATAATCAAAAATAAAGATGAAAAAAATTACAATATAAGCGTCATCATTTTTTAGTTATATCATATCCGAAATAAGACATTTTTTGAAAATGACCCATATACATTTGTAGTAACCAAATGCTAATTCTAATGGCTTGTCTAAATAATCTAGCTCAACTATAGTTGAGCTGGATCCACAGGAGCAGAAGTGGATTTCCAAATATAGTGATTTATTTCTCTGTGCTCTAAATATTAAAGCAATATACAAGCTGTAACTGACGGCATTTTTTCAACTACTCAAATATGCACAAGTTAACACCTACCTACATGTATATACCGTATAAGCAAAATTTTAGCGAGGATTTAATTTTGGCATTATTAGCGAGGTCTTTGAGATCGCTAAAATTAATTATCGCTAAAAATTCATTCCAAATAATTGGAAGAGCTTTTCAAAGTAATGATTATAAAATCGCTAAAATTATTTACCGCTAAAATAAAATAACACTTTTAAGAAACGCTAAATTTGCGTCTCGCTAAAATTTCTACTTATACGGTAACTAATATAATAATTAAAATCTGGTAAAAATTTTAGCAAAATAAACATTGCGATACAAGTTGATTGAGAGCAACATTTGAATGACCCGCCATAGCCTCAAACGCAATGACTGTCGAACATGCTAACTTCAAGGTCATACAGATTTAGAAACCTATACATTTTATCGTTTGTTTTGAAAATTGCATTGTGTCATGAATGACTAAAAATACTATATTTGTAACGTTAAAGGCAATTATTACGCAAATGTGCCACTCAGACTTTTGATTTATAATATTGGCATGTTAATCTGACACGTGGTAACACGTGTTTCTCTTCCGTGATATTCCGAACTGGTGACCTCCGAGGTCATTGCGTCGGAGATGACGAACAGGACATTAATGACGGGATGCCAGTAATTCATGAATCGACATTTTCTGTTGATTTGACGCGTTTATTGTTTCAAATCAACTCTGATTCCACGAAATTACTTATTCTCAATCACAAATATGTCACTCTATTTGTTCTTTTGTTTTACAAATTATTTGCCGTCAGTTACAGCTTGCATTGCTTTAAGTATTTCTCCACGTTGTCTGGGAGTTCATATTCACCGTTACACATCGTTACTCTGATCCAACTATTCCGTCACGAATACATATATGTTCTTTTGAAGCTCCAGAGCTCTTATTAAAACTATTTAGAAAAAATACTTCTTGGCTAAGAAACAGGGCGCACAGGTAATACCAATCCCCCGCTGGACTTTTAAAAAAGGAACGACAACTGAAAATAACGAAAGATAACCCAAGTTGTATGTGATACAGTCAGTCACTAAAGGTATATCCTGACAAGAGCGTGTGTTTGATGACAAAGTATTCGAGGTATATATATGAGGCATTTGTCATCCAATCTTCGTGATATGAAATATAATTTTTATTCACTTGAATGGAGGTGTAGATTTTTGTGACAACAGATCTACCAAGAGCACATGTCCCGCTACTTCCCGAAATGATAGAAAGCTCTACTAATGATTTTCTTTCGAACCGCTCTGTAAATTCTGATATTCAACAGTTATCACAATATTATTGAGCATTTTTCTACTGCAATTCCGTGCTTAACTTACGTTTGTTTTGCCCTTTAACTGCTTTTTACACAATCACACGACTGGAGAGTGACATTCTTGTTTTGGTTTATTCTAGCCCTATTTCCATTTACATGTACATCTGATGAAAAAAAAATCTACAAAATCATTGACCGCCGCCTTTATAATTAAAAAAAAAAAAATTATGAATGTTATTTATTGTTAAATAAATTAAAATTTAAAAAAAGGATTTTTGCAGGATTCGAACACACTCCTCAGATCAGTACAACACAAAAAAAAACAAAAAAACCCAAAAACATATACGCTAACCACTTCGCTACCGTGATTTATATAGTACTCGGAGGTTTAAATTTGACTTCATAAAAGGAAAGTAAATGCCTAAAGTTTTTCTTTAAAAAGTGTGTTTTTTTGTATATAATGGGTCCAGTCTCCATTTTTTTAAACATGAAATAGGATATACAGAGGTTACACTATCATTTAAACCTTTCTTTAGAATGGAGACTTGACCCACTCATATTCAAAACTCAATGTTTAATGGCTATTTTACACCTATTTTTCATCAAAACTGCGTATGAGCTATGTTTAACACCCATTATTAATCAAATCTCAATTAATTTAGATATAAGAATCTAATTTGGTGTAGTTGAGTCACCGACTACTCATGTTTTCATAATAGAACCGAATGTTTGTTATTTTGAAATTTTAGATTAATAGAATCCTTCATTAGTACGAGTGTGGGATAGGGAAATTCCACCGAGGGGACCGGCAAGATTCGCAGTCTTGGACGAGGATTTGCCGAGTCCTAGACAGCGAATCTTGTCCCCTCGGTGGAATTTCCCTATCCTATACGAGTAAATAATGAAGGATTATTTTACTCACATTTTATTCACTGTTTAGTGCGTAAAATTGGGAGCTTTGGGGAAATTTACAATTATCCAATATCTTTTATTTGAACTTTAAAAACAAAAACTAATTAGACTGCAGAAAGAGCAATCACCCTGAAAATGGTTTACACTAAAGTGTAAAACTAAAAAATTCAAGACTGTTCCGCAAAGAAGCTATATCAATTGAAATTTAGAAAACAACACCCCGGGGGAAAAAAAAAAAACATATAAAAAGGTTGCCTTTACAACTTGTAACGTAAATCATAGGAAATATATGACGTCACAATGAAATGACGTCGCAGCAGTGCGAGATCGAAAAATCTCACATGGCTGTCTCACATGGGTAAAGTCGGTCTCACACTGGTGAAAATGTGAGAAATCCTGTTTCTCAGAGCGGGGGAGTTGCCCGGCCTTGTGCGCCCAGATTAAAATTTCAGCATGTTTTGAATAGAAATTTTGCATGAGCTGAAGGTTCAATGTTTACACTATCATCAAACCAACCAAAATACACTCCATATGACAACCTGGGGAGTGTTTATCATTGCCACAGATAAGTGCAGAGTGTTTGGGGGAAATGGTGCATCTTTCGATGTTATTTGTGGCATCAAAAGATGCTTTAAATGGCATTCCAACAGCGACTTGCTTATTTTGAGAACATATAAATTTAGCTTTATTAGAACTATGAAATCAAATACACGTTCCTCTGGTTTCTCCCAATGTTAAATCCCCATCAGAAATAGTTGGATCCAACGTGACGGAATAGTTGGATCAGAGTAACGATGTGTCACGGTGATATTGCAATACATGTATTTGTAATTTACATACCATATTAATGTTTTCAAAGTTGGGCATCTTACATATGTAGCTATATAGACAAGGGCGACAACAAATAGCGTTTCTCTTTCACGAGAAACAACCTTGTATCGTCAACATTGGCTAGCAAAGATGGTTATTATACAAGTTTCATTTGCACTTTCTATATACATGTATATAAATATACGCATTTTGGTTCATTGGGGAATCTAGAGGGGGCTACAACCTCTTAGTTTCGGGGGGGGGGGTGGGGGGGTGTGTTCGTCCCCCTGCTAGGACCAGGACCTTTGGTGCCGCGGCCCATAATCCCTTGCCTCTGATGGGGCATTCGGTGCATTTCGATTTAAAAATTCTCAACCCCTTTTCACAAAATCCTGGATCGGCCCCTGATGTGGTTCTACAAGAAGTATATAATACAATGATCGAAAAAATAATCGATCGTAATCGGCGGCTTTCACAGTATTTTAGTCGAAAATTGATGTTTCCTGCTCATCGATACACTAGTACGTATCGATGAAAAGAAAGCACAATTGCCCACTAGTTCAGTTGACTTATCTTTACCTACTGAAATGTTACAAATGCTTGTATTGATCAAGAATTTGGTAATATCCACGATATCACTGTACTCATTTAAACTCAAAGCTTATTGTGTGCAGAGTAGAGAGGGTCCTTAATAACTGTCGTCAATGCATTTCATTCTTATTTAATGAATATTATGATAAACAAAGTTCAAAAACTGGAGACCAACACCTTCAGGTTAAATTACGGTAGATTCTTACGAGTGGATACCATACGGTATTTAATAGGGTCTGCAACAATAAGTAAAACTTAAAAAGAAATAAAACAGATCACCAACACATCGTAAGAATGCCGTTTGAATTTATTTTGGTTGACCGGTTTCGACCTTAGACGGTCGTCATCAGAACAAATTATTGGGATAAACCGTAACCAAGGGGGTGCACTTGATGCGGCCTTGCTCTCTTACAAGCTAATGACAGGCAGATTAATTGTGACATAAGAATTGACCGAGATATATGCACATTATATTTATTTCTCCAAGTACCCCAATAGTTTGGCCCATGTTCTGCTTACAAGACTTTCTCCCATGAACTGACACTATGACCTTGACCTTTAAAAATAGGCACCTTCCTCTCATCATGGTGATAAAAAGATCCTGGAGCTTTTTGTTTGGTCTCTATCCTGCATAAAAGATTTTCCTGCCAGGTGATATTTTGATGTTGACCTTAGACCAAGCTGCTGCTCTATGAAAATATATAGGGATAAATCAAGGGGTCAAAATGAAAAAACAATTTTCGAAACAAATGGCACATGATCTAACTTTGTAGTTGATCAGATAAAAAATATTTCAATACCTGAATGGATGATGACTGATAGTCTAGTTACATCTAAAATACAGTGTCAAAAGCTTTCGATTACCGAAGCTTCAACTCATTAAATCAGCATTTAAGGATCAACAATAATGCACAAAAATAGGGGACTAAGAAGGACAATTCCTACTCAGCATCAAGTACCAGAGAAAATGAAGCCTCCAAATCATGGAATGGAAAAAATAAAAAAAAAAAAAAAAAAAAAAAAACCCAGGAGAAAACATCAAAATCTGTCGGTCATATTTGTATGGGTTTCCTAATCCTCTCCATGTTATGCCTGGTGTACTGAAAAGACAACTTCAAGTAGAAAAATAACAAAACTTTAAACATGATTTATTCATTAAACAAATTGCAGTATTTAATAGAACATACTGGTTGCATACATACATTTACAGTCAGTCTAATAATACAAACTTTTCATAATAGCAATGTCAATAAAATTTCAAACTTGTTTTATCGTCATATCCCTTGCGTTACCCATATGCCCTTCGACCCTTATTTGACCCATACCATACCTGTCGACTTATTATTTACTACCTGTTTTATATTAGACTACCCTGGCTTTACTGAAGGTTTTCTTTAGGGACTCGCAACTCTTTCAGGATGATTCTCTCTGAATATGGTAAAAATGTGTGATCAGTCTCTTGCAGTTGATAACACAAACATCATGTACAAACATAAATACTTTTCAGTGACAATACATTTCGAATAAAATTTACAAAACGCAAACTATCATGAAAAAGTATATGTACAAGTGTGGGTACCCTGGATTTCAACCCAGAATACCTACGTCAATTGTGTCACCTTACCAAAGCTGGTAAGAGGGCTGGAGTGATGGTGGCCTCGGTTATCCGACTCAGCTTGGATGGGATGTGCAAATCCAAACTGTCCTGTAAAGATACTTCAATATCATTAATAACTGTTTCTAACGATCAATAATACAAAAGTTCTATTTTACATGAAATTTCTGTCTTTCAGTCAAAGTTTTCTATTTGACCTGCAGTCATGTCTTGTGTTTTTCTCTGTCTACTCTTTCTTTGAAACATATACTGGAGCATACTAACTGGCCCATATCCTCTCAAGCATAACAAGTGCTCAGTGAAATACAAAGTGCAATTCAAAATTAAACATAAAAAATGTTACAATTCAAAGCCTCATTATGCTGTTTGGATTTGAGCCAATTTTCTCTTGATACGATATACCACCAGAGAAAGGGACTAGTTGACCCCTTGGGTAGAATTTTAGCATATTTATAATGCTAATTCACATTCACAAGGTTTCACACATCTCCACTCAAGGCTGCGGTACTTGAACATTTCGCACAAAATTCCAAAGAAACCTTATCTTGGTGAACATGAAGACAGACTCCTGCGGATGATAACTTTGATCGCTTTGACTTAGGTTCGGGATAGTCATGATCATTCTCAATGGATTGCCGCTTCCTTGAGAACGAGGAAGAGAGTGTCACGTCTTTCACATTGGGAATGTTTTTCAGTAGGTCCGATAGAGCACTCTGATTTGCTAGCACACTCCTCAGGTAATCCAATTCTTCCTCCAGCACCTTGTGCGACAATTGTAGTTTGTTGCAATTGTCTTTCAATGTTTTGTTCTCAGATGTTAACTCCTCTACATCCTTCTCCAAACTTTTTATGTACGTCTTCTTCTTTTCTCTGTTAATTTTTGCTTGGATTGCGTTTTTGCGGTTTCTTTCCTCCATGGCTTCATAAATTTGGTCCTCTGTATCCTCTGGTGTGCTGTATGCTGGAGTTTTAATGACTTTAATTACTTTGATTGGTGGCAGTTTTGATGTGTTGGATTCCTGTTGCAAGTTTTCCTTGTTATTTGGCTTTTTAACTACCTTGTTTTCATTTCCTAAGTCAGTCTTAGATTTTGCTTTTCTTGCACTTCGTGTTTCCCTCTGTGGTACTTCTGCAGGAGAAATGGCAGCGAGGGTTATGGCCGCATCTGAAGGATTTTCTTGGTCAGAACTGACAAAGTCACAATTAGGTGTGGTTAATGCACGAGCCGCTATTGCAACAACGTCGACGGAATCATTCGAATTTTCACAAGGCGATTCATTGGACAGGTATTCCGCGATCTCTTCGTCCAACGCGTCTGGGAAAAGAGGCATCTTCTCTCCCAAACTTGGCAAAGAAATGGCGCCATCGACATCGTCCATGCTCGACACTGAGTGGCATGGACTGTTCATTGCGCTGTAACCGCTGTCCGATGAGTGACTGGGCGACAGTTCTGTGTATTCTCTCTCTTCTTTAATGCCCAGGGTAACGTCAACAAGAATATCACTTTCCATAAGATCATCTACGAAGTAATCAAAACTATTACTAGACCCATCAAATTCCATCATGAAATATTTTAATGATCGCCAACAGAATTAGTTTGAATATATCAAAATATAAAAATACTTGACTCAAACTAAATCTGTTCACCCAAGTTTTGTTTTTAGTTACCTATACTTCACACGACACGGCACCTTCGAACTTCTCTGTCTGTGAGGTTATGACGAAATTCAATCACATACAGTTTATGTACCACACAATAACGTTTCTACAACGTTTGCATTGTAAGCAAGAATTCTCACAATTTCATTGGACAAACAAGTCACATGGGTGTCAATCCATTGGTTGATATTTTAAACATCTCCGTCATTTTGAATCAGCGCCCAAAACGTTCCGGAAGAATGATAATTCAAGGGCAGAGAACCAGGTTTAATTTACATTGTAATTTCTCCTCTCACTGCATGAGTTAATTAGATCTTATAGGTATATTGGGGGCCAAATGAATATTCTAGCGATAAGGTGATGTAATCGACACAGTGAACATGTAGATTTTAAACATTAAAATGCACTTCGGGTCGGGACAAGACATTGCATTGCCTTATAAATATGTATCAATGGAACGCCCTTTAGTTGGAACACAAGAACAGGTAATTGTCTGTAATGATGATAGCAGGCTTTATACTCCACTAATCCCCTATTAAAAACAATATTTACACTACAATATTTACCGGTTCCTCACTTCCTGTTACAAACAAAATGGCGACGCTGCGTCATTAGTTACGCTGGCAGTCAATAGAGAAATATCAAAAATAGATAGAATTGTACAATACTAGCTTTATTTTGAAGCATATAGATCTATTATTCTGTCACCTTAAATTATCTATTACAATAGCGATGTATTCGAAGTCTGAACATGCTTTCTTTGGTATGAAAGATATGAAACATACAAACTTTTATTTTCCACCGTCTATGTTCCCATATGACACGCCCAAATCATGAGACTGATTATAGTACCATTATCAGGATTAGCTGCGACATCATCTCTTTTCCTGACCTTCACTACGTACATGTAAATTCAACTACATGCAGCCCTGTATAGATTACAACCTTGCACTCATATTAAAGAAAATATGACCCTATCCCATTCCACCTTCTACGATCTATTTCCTCTTACTCCAAACCCAGACAGATCTCTTTTATTTACATCTTGATTAACATGAAGTCTGTGAAATTTATTGTAAGAAACTGACCTGTCACCGTAGACATAGAATTTTCTGTTTTCAGTAAATTTTGGGGTAATTAACACAGGCACTTGTTTCTGTAAATAAGA
>CAJDSM010014985.1:27555-43867 GCA_903981925.1 Ostrea lurida
TGTAGAGCGGCATCTACACGTTATAACAAACTTGTAGCTTCTACGATAAATACTAGCTGATTGTTGTATAACATTTTGACTTTTAAACATTATATAGGATTTCTATTTTCATTTACATGCAGTTTGAAAATGTTTTATCCATTAACTGAAGTCAAACTGACGTTTTACAAGACTGATTAGTTGGACACCCTCGACTTCCTTTACACGTCATGAAAATCTCAACAGACAAATACAAAAAACGAATATGTGTACCTGTAAGTACTGTACACGTACCCGTACCTGTACACGTTTGAAATCTCAACCTCTCTATTATTAATTACATGTCTTAATTCTCACCAGTGATAAGATCTAATGTGTATCGTAAGCCAAACTAAGACAACAACTATCGATTTGAATGGATTTAATTTGTCCTGCCTCCGATTCACATGTAAATGAGATTGTTATTATCATCTTAATTTGTCATTTACGTGATGGAGATAAGATTTTGGCCGAAACATTTCAGGTTGGATTGTTCAACTGTGGTCTAAATTGATCTTTTCAGCACGAAATTCTGTCTCAAAAGATGTTTGATTACTTGGTGGAAAGCAACAATTTGATTCCTGAATTTGAAAAGTATGGCTTGATGGAGCAGGACAGAAAATTTATCAAGGAGCAGATTAAAAAACCTGAACTGAAGTCGGGGGTAAAAAATCAAAATATTGTGTTTTTTGGCTCACCTGAGCTGAAAGCCCAAGTGAGCTTATCTGATCATCTGTTGTCCGTCAGTCTAACTGTCTGTCTGTCTGTAAACACTTTTCACATTTTTTACTTCTCCAGAATCAATCGGCCAATTTTAACCAAACGTGGCAAAAAGCATCATTGAGTAAAGGGGGATTCAAGTTTGTTCAATTGAAGGAATATATGCCTCCAAAAAGGGGGAGAAAATAAGAAATGCCAAAATAGGGTTGGCTCATTTAAAAGTTTTCTTCTCAAGAATCATTGGACCAGAAATTTTGTTTACATGAAAATTTTCTAACAGAGTAGATTTAAGTTTCATTAAGCTCAAATAGAGATGGTATTGTATGTGTGGGACTGTGAGATGATGTTGTAAGGGTGGGACTCTGAGATGATGTGCTGTTTGTGAGATTGATTGTATGTATGAGACTTTGAGATAGTGGTTATTGTATGTATCATGAATGGGACTGCAAGTGCAGTATGTTTGTAGAAAAGGTGAAACAATAACACATTACACCAATATATCTGTTGTAATTCCTGTTTGCATGAGTACTCTATTTTGATTATTGAGAAGAAATTAATTCGGAATCCACATTTTAATTTTTTATCTGTTTTTCCAGGCATGGCCTTATGAGGGAAGAAGTAAAGAAAAGAGTTTCCTGTATGAGGTAATAGACTAATTAGTATTTTGTGTATGAGGTAATAAACTTCAGTAAAATACCTCTATCTCAAAATCTAAGGGACTACGATAAAACTTCAAGATATCTGGGAGTTCGAGATATCCAAAATCGATCTTGGACATTTTTTTTAAGGAGGATATTTGATGCATGGTATGGGATTTTCATTATAAACAACCCGCTGTTGTCTCTTATAGTTCAATGCAAGTTGATAAATCAATATTGTGGAATTTCAAAGACAAATATTTTGTTTCTTTTTATATGCCCGTCGAAGGCGGGACGTATTATGGGTATAGCTCTGTCCGTCCATCTGTCTGGGCTTTGTAGCTGAACGTAAGCTCCAGGATCTTACAACTTGGTACAATTGATCACCATGATGAGAGGAAGATGCCTTATGTTTTTCAAGGTCAAAGTCAAGGTCGTAGTGTCACTTAGTAGGAAAACGTTGTAGGGGGATACAGACCGAACCGTAAGCTCCAGGATCTTACAACTTGGTACATTGATCACCATAGAATAAGGAAGACACCTATTGTTTTTTCAAGGTCAAGGTCATAGTGTACATAGTAGGAAAATGTTGTAGGCAGGATACAGACCGAACCGTAGCTCCAGGATCATTCAACTTGGTACAATTGATCACCATGATGAGAGGAAGATGCCTATTGTTTCTCAAGGTCAAAGGTCAAGATCCGTTATTAGAAACCTTTGAAGCATAACAGAGTCAAACTGTATTTGGGCTAGGACCATCAGACTTGGTACCTATGCACCTAAGCCAAGTGAAGGATGCATATTTGTTTTCAATTAGCATGATAATGAATTAGCATTAAAGGACAGTACTAACTCTGCTGAAATATGAACCCCACTGAAATCCTGAGCTAAGTTTTGTGTAGTTAAAAATGTCTAAATGATTTTTGATGTGTATTTGAAAGAAACAATATTTAGACACTGATCTCTACCTTTTCTTTATGAAATAAGATAGAGGAATCAGATGGCATTGATGTCATAGATTATCAGCTCATGCACTCACACATTCGTCCCCCCTGCCTCTTCGCCCCAACTATTTTCTTGACCTCTCATATTTCATCTCCTTCCGAAGGCCACTCTTGACCTCTTTTCTGCCTTGAAAGAGTCCCTGTGGCTTTTACATGTCTTTGCGCCAACTTAGTTTTCTATGTATGCACTTCACCTAGAAACTCCTCTAAGCCTTTGCTGCCCCTTTTTGGATTCCTCCCTTTATGGTAATACCGGCCATCCCCTATGGAGGAATACCCCGGACTTCGACTAATCTCCTCTTGGGATGTTTGCTCACTTCACCCTCCTTCTTTTTGAGAGAGTTCATTCCTACAGTTATTCATTCAATAGCACACAGCAGACCGTAGCCCCGCTCCATCGAAGAAATCTTCTCCTATATCGGAAAATATTGCCCATCCGGCACGCGCTTAGCTCCGTCGAGCATCGTTCACCCTGTCCAATGTACACCCTGTCCCACATCCACCCACGTTAAGTCCTTGTCAAATTGCCGCCTTTAGAGACCTCTTATCAGACAAACCTGTTCCATGAGCCCCCATTAGGCTTTTTCCTTACATCTGTATCTATCCTTCTACCAACTCTCACGATTGTAGCTCATCGAAGATGTTCAGTTATCGGTAATCCCCACCGCCATTTTTGCAAGTGAGCATCCAATAAAATATACCTCTTTTACTCACGGAATGTCCAGCGATGGTTTCCGTTGTTTTCTTCCACTCTCTTTACCCATAACTGTTCATCTGTTCCGGCTGGCTCTTCACAATTCTTAACCGGGGAGTATTATATTAGTCACACCCTGCGGCTCTCTAGTCCCCTATATTTGTTTAGAGACCGGCTCCTCACACATCACCAGTCCCCCTTGCCTCTCTTATTTCTCTCAGTGACGAGAGCGTATACTTCCATGCTACACTTTATCCACTATGGTACCTTACGATGGCAGTCTACTAGCACTCCGTCCAGGCCGAACTACTAAGAGGGTCGCGGACAGGCTTTGATGCTATTACAGGTCTGAATGTCTGACTCGTATTTCAACAACGGAAACAGATTTTCTCGCCATCTCACGCGGGTCTTAGCATTTCCCAGGAGTCCTTCTTCTTACGTTCATATCTCGTTCCTCTGAGCAGTGTTGTTCGCGCGAACCTCCACAGTGGGAATACCTTGCGTTTTCGTCGATGGATCTCACTGACAACTATTTCTGTCCTGGTTATTTTCTTCGGCTGCATGTTGTCTATGGGTGACATGTTGGCAAATCCTTGTAGTGGTTTCCAGAGTTTCTGCCCACGGATTTCCTCTTCTTCACTTTGTCCCTATTACCTTGCATACCTCAGGCTTGTACCTAGTTCGACCATTGGCCATATCACTATAATTACATTATACTTGTATAACATCTCCTCGCCACACACTATGATTTACATCTCATACCTCCTCTTTCCGTCTTACTACGGGTTTTCTCCCACTACCTCTTATCTCCTTATTCCGCAGACTATTCATACTTTCACAATATGTGGTTATCATTCCACTCCACGCGTTATATTACACTGGCATCTCATGCTATATCGGGTCTCCCTCAATACCCCTCTTGTCACCCCGACTGAACTGCAACTTTCCGGCCTAGGCTCCCGCCGTATCGCTGCGCCACTTCACCACTCCCCCTTTTCTCTTCCCCTCTAATATTCACCTATCAGCACTCACTCCTCAGAGCAATCCCTGTAACCGCTCCGACTTCTCCTGGACTTTAATCTTGTGATGCCTAAGTTCTTGATAGCTTACAGAAATGTTGCTAGTCGGTACCCTACTCGACAAATGTGGTTTTTGATCATCCTTCCGTCTTATATGACCAGAGTCTGTGCGCAGAATCTCCAAAAGCGCGATCTTTTCTCACTTCGACTTGATGCAATCCCAAAGTCTGCAAGTTCCTGCGCCACAATATTCATCCTCCATTCATTACTACTCCTATTCATCATACGGGCACTCTGTTTCTCAGCATTCCACTCACCCAGGATATTTTACGCGCCTTTCTACCCCGCGAAGCAACTACGAGCCACCAGCAGCTTGTTCGCCATATCTGCGCCTTATAATCCATTCAGTTATTGGGCCACACATGCCGCGTCCTGACGCGTTATGTTTATGCTCACACTTACCTTCATGACTCCTCCGTCACTAACTGCCGTGCGTACAATCCCCGAAGCCTCTTAGTGTTCTAATCTTTTCCCGGTAGAACTCTATTGGCAATGTCAGAATACTTGTTGTCATCAACCCAACGCGGCCATTCTCCCTTAATCCAGTCTGTTACTTACTCAATTGTTGCAATGTCTATGTGCCCGTACCCCTTATTGGCCTTCTTTTTTATCCATTCTCGGCAGATCAACAATTTTTAGACAAAAAACACACGAGTCCTCCACCACCGAGAGATCTTCCTAAACACCACCATCCCGGAGTGCCCAGTGTCTTCGATCTGGCTTCACCACACGCTCGTAGAGTCCCATTTGCTTTAGTATAGATACTTGCTTTTTTTTTTTTTAATATGTTCACAGAAATATTTTAACCAGTACTTCCGAATTGCGCCACCGACCTATAGTCCACTTACTTATATACTTCTGGGTTATTCCTTGAACTCAAATCGAATTCATGCTCAACCGCCACAGTCGAACTCCTTTACAACAGATAACATCGAACATCCTTTCTGTTCCTCTCTTATCACAATGATTAAAAGTGTCATACCTTCGACTAAGATCATAATTCTTTTCCTTCTTCCCAACATGACTACACTTTCGGCAGCATGGGACGGACATACCGAAGAGATGACTTCAGCTGTTAGTCCGTAGCACGCGGTCATATCATCCTTTTTTCGAACCCATTCGAGTGTTGTCCGTTATCCCTATTCTCACCTACTTGTACGTCCTGAAAAAATCTCGGATCTCCTTTCTGGTGTTAACATGAAGCTTGTCCCACCGTTTGCTTCCCGCTCGCCCCGCTGTGCGGTAACCACTTGCGTCTGACGCCTTTTTCTCAGCGCGTCTCACTAGCTCTTCTTCGAAACCTATTTCCTACGACTGTTAATTTAACTAGTCTACGGGTCCTCACCGACTTCTAATCTAGATTTCTAACAGTTCTCTACCTTTATCGCGAGACCTTCCATACTCGATCCAACTCTCTCTGCCTATTCTTTGTAAAGTTGCGTTTCTGCACAACACCCCACTTTCTCATTAAATCAGTCATAACAGAAATATTCTGATTTTGATACTTTAAACATACCCAGGCCCCTTGAGGCATCGCCGCTGGTGTCTCAACCCTCACGGACTTGCGCCTCTGCCCTGCTACCTGACTTTTTAAACTCAGTTTCTCTCTGTGTGTGTCTCTGTTACTTCTTGGGCGTCCGAGTCGTGTTGAGCCGACGACGAGATGGACTATATGTGCCCTCCCTGGCTCTGCTCACTCCTCTACTATTGCGTAGTTTCTGATAGTAAGGTCGTGTTAGCACAACACTCACCTCTCGCGTGTTGTCTATAATGTTTGATTCGATTATTGCCTTAAGTTTTTTACCCCCCCCTGGTCCTTCGCCTTTTTCTCTTACGTGCAACCCTGATTTGAGCTTCATTGAAATGTCTTTTCTGCCCCCCATACTCTTTGCAAATTATAATACATCACCATATTCACACTGTCTGTAGTCTTGGCATTCATGGCTATTACCTCCCCCGGTGGCCGGAGAGTATTAGCGAGTTCAACATAAGGGTTTTTATTCCTCTCGTCCAACCCCACAGCGCATTCTGAAAATTAGATTGACTTGCACACTGCTTCTGATATTCCCACTGTCTCACTCGTTGCTCCTCACCTACATCTCAAAAGCTTCTCGCTAAATGCTTCTTTCTTCTGAATACGGTGCGCCACTATGCACATCTCCCCTGCCATTCTCTGAAGGTCTTGCTCGTTAGAGGAGCAAACAGAGAACTGTCAAGACTGTCCTCTACTGCGGCCCTACCCGTCTCTACGGCATATTCCTATAGTTGGTGCCTCTCTTCACATTCTACCTCGACGGTCCCACACAGCTACGCCCTGAAATACCAGGAACTGCGAGGATTCTTCGGCAGTTCCTCGTAATGTGGACGAGCTACCCCAGGGTGACGCTTGAGTGCGCAAACCATTCAGCTCTGACCACCTCACTGCACACACGCAACGTCTACAGTTTGATCTGCGCCTCCTCACGGTCTCTTGGTGTGCTGGTTTAACCTGCATAACGGCGGATTATCTCCTTGAGTGGCCCGCTCCTCTCAACACCGCGATACTCAGTTGCCCAGACCCCCTGACAGCCACGACAACGCACTAACGCACGCTACCACGTTGATGAAACGGGTTGGAATGGGAAGTAACCCGTCCGTTAAGTTGGCCCTCAAAACATTTTGCGCCCCCTCACTTCTAATCCATCCAACCCTTTTCATTGAAGCAACTTCCGTCTCCGCCAATAAACTAAGACTGCTCTGGCGCTTACCACCTTCTTGCCCTATTTATTCTTAAGGTTACGCGCTCTACTTTCCTATATCTGAGTCGTGCACCACTATATTCGCAGAGCCACGAGTTGCAAGCGCCCGATTTGGGCGCCAGATTTTGAGTCACTGGGCACACTCTGAGCCGACCCCCACTACACTACCAATCAACGTCTCCCCCATTTCACGACCGCACCTTACGACAATCTTTGTGATATTTTCTCCAATCATTTGAGGTCTTCTGCCTCCTGCAACGGATAACGAATTTTCATCTTTCCGTTGTGTGATTGTCTCCTTGCCCCACGGCCGTTCTCACCCACTGTACTAGAGAGCCCACCCATCCGCTTTATGCTAGAGAGTGGCCTCGGTCCCACCATGCAATACCACCTTGTGACCTCACTATCACCCGGACGCCTCCGAACTGCTTCCTGCTCTGGCCTGCCACTTAGAGCCTTTTTTGAAGCTGTGGGGTCTTTACAGTACTTTATGCATATGCTCCCTGCTTTCGTACCTGGTTGGGGGGGGGGTGAGCGAGCCGGGGACCTCCCTTACGCAAGCGAGTACCCCCCTGGCTCATCTGCATCATATGCCTGATGTACTCAGTTTACTCGCCACTGTGCTGGCTATGTGTACTTTAACAAATATTTCCACTCGCCCTAGCGTTCTCTCAACTTCCCATTGGTGCGAAGCGTATTACGTGTGATTTATTGATTCGCCTTCTGGTTTGGACTGCTGCTCTCAGTCTAATCCATCACTGCCCTTGATTTAAGGATCTCACACTCTATCATGTGTGTTCTTATGTCACTGTCGCATTCACGAAGAAAGGCTAGCTGAATTTTAACCGCAGACATGGTATTTTTAGCTGCTCCATGATTTTCACCTCCTGCCGTCTATCCCCTCTACATTCTTTTGCCTTTCCATTTTTCTCAATATTACCCTCTCAGGTTGAATTTAGGAAGCTTCTAACAAAACCACTCCCGTTCTCGCTCCGCTGCCCTTTCTATTCCTCTGCCCCTGCTGGTTATCTGACCCCATCTGCTATTGTGCGGGGTCTTTTCTTGATTGTGCCTTCGTCATCTTGGCTCTGGTCTTTTCAACTGCTTCTCACACACTCGACACGCAACTCCCTGCTTGGATACACTAGACAGCGACCATACTTTAGCACTGTTGCTGCCTGCTCCATAACCTCGTGACATTCACATTTCGTGCTCGATGAGTCTCGTTCACGCGGCTCGCAAGTTTGGTTACTACAAGTGTATCATCCTTTAATATCCATGATACCGAAACCCTGACCTACGATTCTCCAGTTCTATTCATGGCAGCATCGGCGCTCTTGCACTTCGCATCATTTCACAAGCATCGAGCTAAATCACCTTCTGACCACGATGAGTTCAGACAATCTTTACCAATGCGGCCACTACTTCTGTTATAGTAGGCAATTTACCTCATAACATCAGTGCCCTTGACTCATTTCTCGTCGCTTTATGTTAACACTGCGTCCAATGTGCTCCGGCAAAGCCCAGCTACTCTATTAATGCCTACGCTGGGCGCTTCTCTTCCCCATTGTGTACGCCCCCCCCGCGAACCCATATTGTATCTTATGTCCCCTTGTTAACGTGCGAGCGTTCCTGCTGTTTCCACATCTATACTCTCACCTAATCCCTCAAGTTGCGCGTTGATGACGCCTTTGGTTTACGTGTTTCAGTAAACCGACACAGTCACGACCGAAAGTACCTCCTACATTTTGTAAAATCGTCAAACCACTCTGGTTTTCAAATTTATGCTACTCTGAGTCTGATGTCTTTTCAGAATTCTGGCTCAACAGTCTGTATACTCCTCAAGAGTAATCTCATTTGTACCGCCATCATATCTTTCCTTCTCCTGACACCCATCCACCTCTCGTCTATTCCTTTCCTCGCGAATGACCTAAGGGTAACAACGCCTAGTTTCAATTTTACTTTCTACTGAGGCAATTACCTCACTCATTCCCCCTCTCTCGTCTGCGAGCTTTTCCCACTTGATTAGGCTCCCACGTGTCCCCCGAACGCTTCCGTTTTCTCTCACTACACCGACTCTTGGGAGGGCGGTGGGACTCCTGAGTTGCTTCAGATGCGCTTACTTCCCTGGGTGCAACTGCTCATTTCAATAAGTATTTGTCGACCGCTACCTCATTAGTGCCTCTTGTGTACGTAGGGTCTCACTACGCAAGATATTCACTAGAACTTGTTATCTGTGTCTTCTCTCACATGACTATAGCTTGCAGTCAGTACGATACTATGTTCAGATTTTCTGTTGATAACTATAGCAGTTGTACCCCTAACTACTGTCCATTTTTACTTTCTCTGCATCGTTCTTAAGTCTCTACGCTCCTACCCTAGATTGGCAGTTCCACCTAATGGTATCTTATCAAATCCGTAATCTTTCCATTCTCTATAATCTCCTCTTATTTGTCCTTATGGCTCAATGTAGCCGTATTTTTTTGATTTTGTTCCAAGTATCAAACATAGGTGTGTCAATTTTTATCTCTCCTGCACCGGTCATCCTAGTCTTTGCCTCTGTCATAACTTCCTTTCCTGCCAACTCATCGTGAAAGAAGAATTGTTTTGTTAACCCCAGCCTAGTTGATAATAGCATATAACACTACTTCACTTTCAAGCCGTTTCGTTCTCATTCCTGCTATCCAGTTTGTTACCCCGCTCCGGTCTTCTATGGGGGCTCAGCCCCCGACTCAACACGTAGAGATATCAACCCACGCCCGACGATTAAGTTCATTCAGTGCTCATCCGTATATTTGATTCTCATTTTTAACCTGTTTAAATAAATTGCACTAGCAAATGAGTATTACACACGCGAATCGACTCTAACCTCTCTATCGATAGCAGTCCGACAGCGGTAAATAAAGTGCCACATGTCACCCATCGATACTTCGGTCAAAGCCTCCGTCTCAGCATCTCTGCCTAAGAGGAGTGACGGTCGCAGCTACGCCCTCTACTCGAGCCGCCTGTTTTTTCATTTGATGCCGAACACTACCACACTCCCAAAATTCTTCTTGGGTTCTTTGTTCGATGTAATGGATCGCATGCCATTGAATCCTCCTGCACTGTCCATCTGTAATAGACTGTGTCTCTTGCCTTGAGAGATACCAATCCATATTATATCTGTTCGCTCCGGGTATGTTTCTTTTGATCATGAAGGATCAGTATTTTTCTCTGCATTGCTTTTAAACTTATCTACGATGCCGTTGCTGTATTTGAAGGTAGTTCTGTTCTATATCATTCTTCCTGGCTCCCTCTCCATTATCTGCATCCAGGCTGAATTATTCCGCATCTGGTATAGTTTAATAATTCGTTTCACTCTGCGTTTTTCCTAACGACTCTTGCTGTAATCTTATGTGGCGCACAAAAACCCGGCGATGCCTCTGGCCCTCTGCGCTGGTAAGGTCATGCAACTCCGCCACCACATTGCGAAACGTGGTTTCCAACGAGCTGCAGCATCTGTAATGGTGCCTGTTCAGATCGCTGCGACCTGTGTCATGCATCTATGGTATAATCAAGTTTGTTAACATGACTACTATTACTGTGTGGTGTATATATCCTTTCCACAGCATGGCATTACAATATGCATAAATATGCCAAAAACTTACATGGTCATTTGTGACCCCCCTGCACTGGGGGCCCAGGGGAGTGTTTCATAGCATTCTTTGGTAAAGTTGTATCCTAATGGTTGTGGACAATTAACAAAAGTCTGCTTTGTTCTGTCCAATTTTTACTGCGCCCGGAATCTTCGATTGCGAGGCAATAGTTTTTTGGTGCTGTTGTTGCTGTTGTGTTCGCGTCTTGCAAAAACTTTGAACATTGCCATAACTTTTGAATGTCATGTGTGTGGACTTTCATATGTAACAGTGTGTTCCTATGACAAGCCCTTTCGACTGGACTCCAAAATTTTTGACCTCCCTGACCCAGACACTTGAATTTGCACTGAACATTCGGCCATAACTTTGAATGCCATGTGGTAGGACTTTCCATAATTATCACCATGTCGTTTGTCCTTATGCACCACCCTTCAACTGTGTCCACAGCATTTTTGACCTCCTCGACCTAACCTTGAAGTTTGACCTACTTTTCAAAAACTTAACTATTGGCCATAACTTTGAATGGCGCAAAGTGGTGGACTTCATATCTTACACATGTGTGTTCCTTAAGCTCTTTCTACTGGTACCAAGAATTATTTACCTCTGACGCTTGACCTAACATCTGGCCATATCTTTTGAATGGCAAGGTGATGGGGCTTTCATAATATCACATGTGTTTTCCTTATGACAAGATATCCGTGGTACCAAACATTTTTTTGACCCTCCCTGACCCTTGCATTGAAGTTTGACTTACTGTTTTCAAACACTTTAACACTTGGCCATCATAATTTTGAAATGGAGTTGATAGATTTTTCATATTTCACATGCAAATCCTTTTGGCAAGCCCTTTCACTGCATGTTGGAATCGGGGGGGCATCAGCTGTTTCACAACACATCCATCTTGTTCTAGAATCTTTAGATGCTGCGACATGCAGGCTAATTCTTCATAGACATCATTTTTCTGGAATTTACCAACTTATGGCAAAATTGGACCGGTGGTTGTTTACTGCTATGATAGGCACGACAACACAATTAGGTGTCTAAAAAGGAAGAAACTAACATAGCAAGGTACAAAGGAAGGAAAATAGTGAAAAAAATATTACATCCTAAATGCCAAAACAAAATGAGAATTTCTCTCAAAAATTTCTTGTGGGTAAACCCTAGAGACCGATAAGAGAACCAGGCGTAAGATATAATATACAACAATACATACTTTTCTTTACTGCTGAGTATGTAGTTGATACAGTTATTCATATTTTTTTAAGGATTTTTTTCACCCCCCTCCCCCCCTTCATCCCAAATTTAGCAGAACATTCATTTAAAAATCTCCGGCCAATCAAAAGGGTATAGAATACTCAGGATTCGCCACTTTCGAATTGCTCTTGTATGCGGTTTTAAGACTTCGTTTTGTAGCTAACAACTGAAATTTTTGTTCTGCTAAATCTTAAAAATGATTTGTAAAATTCTTTATGGACACATCACTTATTCGGTACTTAGTTTTAGTGTTTGTAGCACTTTTAGAGAAATTTGAAACCATGATACTATCATTAAATCATTGTATGTACTATAAGCAGAATATAAAAACCAAAAGCTACAAAGAAACTTGCAAAACGAAATGTATAGTTCTATGATTCAAGTAAGTTCCTTTTTCACTCAGTATAATACTAGGCAACTGAAAAGTGTTTATCAGGAAGATATGTCTTGTTAAAACAGAGTATTTGAGATGTATTTGTCGTTTGCTATTGGAGGTTAATTGTGCAGTTTATGATATTTGATATACTTGTTCTGTTTCTGTAGGTCATGGTGCTCCATTTCTCACATGTTTGGATGGGAGTTCCTTGCCAGCGCCAGCCTGGGGAAAAATCAAGGTATTCTCTTCGATGTTATACAAAAGATAGAACTTTTTATCCTTGATGTAACTGATTGTCGCCATTTCTTATTATAGGTTCGACATTCCACCTTAAAAAAAAAAAAGAATTAAGGAATGTAGAGCTACATTTCTGACTAGAGTTATCCGATATAATCTAACTTGGTGCAGTTTAACGCTTTATAATCCGCAAAGCGGATTATTAAGCTGTAAACTGCACCAAGTAAGATTATATCATATAACCAGGTCAAAATTAGCTTCATTCCTTATAATTTAAATCAGAAATTGCAGTTTAACGTTATGTGTAAAGATGGAATACTTGCGACGATATTTAAAGAATTTTTCATGAGGCGGACGATTTTGCCGTGCAACAAAATAGAAAATCACGTCAAATGCATTGTACCGTCAATTCTAGGACGTCAGAAAGAGCAAGTTAGATTATACAAAATAATTGATGTTGCTCAATCTTGTTTCAGCCAATCAAATTGCTTGTAACAAGTAAAATTAAATTATAACAATATAGCACTAATACATGAATTTGCCCTGAAAATAAGTTCACTAAAAAATTTGAAATGATTCAGATTTTCAATAAAATTTACTATAGTAGATAATGTGAAATTGATGTTGTGTAAAATAGAATGGTTATTATGTCATAAATGAACTAATTCCTGTAGAATTTCTTAAACTACAGCCAAAAGTGCAAAAAACTATCTCAGTTAAGAATTAATAGAACCAGGATGATCAAACAATATTTTCACAAAGTTGGTGCATATCATCACATATATGGTTATTGCCCATGAGTAAACTAATAACAGTAATAATGATAGTGATAGCATGGCATCGTAAAAACGTTTGACAATAGTGAAATTGTATATTATACTTATTAATGCATACACACATATATAATCCAAGTTACACTTCTTATCATAATATCATTAGATGCACATAATTATGAAATCATACATAGACACAGGCATGTGTATAATATCCTCAATGGTAGACAAGTCTTATGGTAATGCTAATTTTTTAGTGTTTTATGGCAGTTAGCATAAAAGTGATTTTCTAAGGTTAAAACAATTAGAGATAATGATGAAGACAATTTCAGATTTTAAATGAGTTATCATTTAGCAATAATTGAAGTTTGACTTATTTCATCAGCATTACTTTACACTTCTAAAGATAACAGTGTCTGACCACACAATGATGCATTCTATGCCCTCCCCTCAAGTGTAAATAACACAATGACTATCATTAGAAGCAAATTGTCTGAGTCTCCTTGGCTGTCTCCAATTAAAAATGCCAGACTGAGTGTATAATAACAAAAAAACAGTGTCAATGATTTTAGATACTCATATTGTTGTTGCTATTTTTCCTAAAAAAAAAATTCTGTGTTTATCCTTTTTTTATATATATTTTTTTGTTATAAGAGAGGTTGAGATTTCAAACGTGTACATGTACGTGTAGTAGGGGAATTACCGAAATTACTCGCGTATATCACGTCATCACCTTTGGCGATACAAGGTTTCTACACGTCATATACTTTGTAGAGCGGCATCTACACGTTATACAAAACTTTAGCTTCTACGATAAATACTAGCTGATTGTTGTATAACATTTTGACTTTTAAACATTATATAGGATTCTATTTTCATTTACATGCAGTTGAAATGTTTTACCATACTGAAGTCAAACTGACGTTTTACAAGACTGATTAGTTGGACACCCTCGACTTCCTTACACGTCATGAAAATCTCAACAGACAAATACAAAAAACGAATATGTGTACCTGTAAGTACTGTACACGTACCCGTACCTGTACACGTTTGAAATCTCAACCTCTCTATTATAATTACATGTCTTAATTCTCACCAGTGATAGAGTCTAATGTGTATCGTAAGCCAAACTAAGACAACAACTATCGATTTGAATGGATTTAATTTGTCCTGCCTCCGATTCACATGTAAATGAGATTGTTATTATCATCTTAATTTGTCATTTACGTGATGGGATAAGATTTTGGCCGAACATTTCAGGTTGGATTGTTCAACTGTGGTCTAAATTGACTCTTTCAGCACGAAATTCTGTCTCAAAAGATTTTGATTACTTGGTGGAAAGCAACAATTTGATTCCTGAATTGAAAGTATGGCTTGATGGAGCAGGACAGAAAATTTATCAAGGAGCAGATTAAAAAACTGAACTGAAGTCGGGGGTAAAAAAATCAAAATATTGTGTTTTTTGGCTCACCTGAGCTGAAAGCCCAAGTGAGCTTTCTGATCATCTGTTGTCCGTCAGTCTAACTGTCTGTCTGTCTGTAAACACTTTTCACATTTTTTATCTTCTCCAGAATCAATCGGCCAATTTTAACCAAACTGGCAAAAAGCATCATTGAGTAAAGGGGGATTCAAGTTTGTTCAATTGAAGGAATATATGCCTCCAAAAAGGGGGAGAAAATAAGAAACCAAAATAGGGTTGGCTCATTTAAAAGTTTTCTTCTCAAGAATCATTGGACCAGAAATTTTGTTTACATGAAAATTTCTAACAGAGTAGATTTAAGTTTCATTAAGCTCAAATAGAGATGGTATTGTATGTGTGGACTGTGAGATGATGTTGTAGAGGTGGGACTCTGAATGATGTGCTGTTTGTGAGATTGATTGTATGTATGAGACTTTGAGATATGTGTTATTGTATGTATCATGAATGGGACTGCAAGTGCAGTGTTTGTAGAAGAGGTGAAACAATAACACATTACACCATATATTCTGTTGTAATTCCTGTTTGCATGAGTACTCTATTTTGATTATTGAGAAGAAATTAATTCGGATCCACATTTTAATTTTTTATCTGTTTTCCCAGGCATGGCCTTATGAGGAGAAGAAGTAAAGAAAAGAGTTTCTGTATGAGGTAATAGACTAATTAGTATTTTGTGTATGAGGTAATAAACTTCAGTAAAATACCTCTACTCAAAATCTAAGGGACTACGATAAAACTTCAAGATATCTGGGGTTCGAGATATCCAAAACGATCTTGGACATTTTTTTTAAGGGAGGATATTTGATGCATGGTATGGGATTTTCATTATAAAACAACCCGCTGTTGTCTCTTATAGTTCATGCAAGTTGATAAATCAATATTGTGAATTTCAAGACAAATATTTGTTTCTTTTTATATGCCCGTCGAAGCGGGACGTATTATGGTATAGCTCTGTCCGTCCATCTGTCTGGGCTTTGTAGGCTGAACCGTAAGCTCCAGGATCTTACAACTTGGTACAATTGATCACCATGATGAGAGGAAGATGCCTTATGTTTTTCAAGGTCAAAGTCAAGGTCGTAGTGTCACTTAGTAGGAAAACGTTGTAGGGGGATACAGACCGAACCGTAAGCTCCAGGATCTTACAACTTGGTACATTGATCACCATAGAATAAGGAAGACACCTATTGTTTTTTCAAGGTCAAGGTCATAGTGTACATAGTAGGAAAATGTTGTAGGCAGGATACAGACCGAACCGTAGCTCCAGGATCATTCAACTTGGTACAATTGATCACCATGATGAGAGGAAGATGCCTATTGTTTCTCAAGGTCAAAGGTCAAGATCCGTTATTAGAAACCTTTAAGCATAACAGAGTCAAACTGTATTTGGGCTAGGACCATCAGACTTGGTACCTATGCACCTAAGCCAAGTGAAGGATGCATATTTGTTTTCAATTAGCATGATAATGAATTAGCATTAAGGACAGTACTAACTCTGCTAAATATGAACCCCACTGAAATCTGAGCTAATGTTTTGTGTAGTTAAAAATGTCTAATGATTTTTGATGTGTATTTGAAAGAAACATATTTAGACACTGATCCTACCTTTTTCTTTATGAAATAAGATAGAGGAATCAGATGGCATTGATGTCATAGATATCTGTAACCTGAT
>CAJDSM010014985.1:43960-58158 GCA_903981925.1 Ostrea lurida
TTAACACTGATTTTGACATTGACTCATGGGTCTCTTGTGTATTTAGAACTCTTTTTTTTTCAGATTGTTTCCAACAACACAAATGGGATTGATGTTGACAAATGGGATTATTTTGCTCGAGACTGTCACATGTTGGGGATAAAAAACAACTTTGATCATGCTCGATATATGAAGTATGCTCGAGTATTGAAGGTCAAAGACAAACTTCAAATATGTTCAAGAGACAAGGTAATTTTTTCATCTTCAATTTCCTTGTTTTCAGATCAAAAGTTGTCCATCGTTATTGGCATCATCATAACATTCTACTTTTATGGCTTCTTCTCCAGACCACTATAACAATTTCAATGAAGCATGGTACAAAGTACTCTTAAGATGACAGAAATTTGATTTTTACAAGGTTTTATGGGTCTACCAACTTTTACTTTTCCCCCAATTTGTATGGAAAAAAAATATTCATTAGGCCACATAAAATTAATTCTCTGGTTCTCAGGCCAATTTTCTCCAAAACAGATGAGGGAGGGAGGCAATTTTTTTTTCATTTTTATTGGCAATAAAATAGATGAGGGAGGTATTTTTTTAATCCAGAACTTGTCGGGGGGAAAAAGTTCTCTAAGTGAATAAAAAACAATGAAGATTTTCCTTTATTTGAGTCATTTGAAGCCTGGTCATCTGGACTGGAGACTGCAGAACACTTGTGTAAATTGTACATGTATATAATTGCCTTGAACTGATTCATTTTGAACACAAGCAATATTGATTTTTACATGTATATTGATTAGGTTCTGATGAACTACTTTTATGTTTATTTATTTAAATGTTAAAGGTATTGATTTGTAGGGTATCTATAAAGAATAAGGGCTCCATAATATTAAATTAGTCAATATCTACCTTATGTTTAATGCTCATTAAAGAGTTTTTGTTAAGATCTTAATAATTACGTGGTTTGTTTGATTACCTGAACAATGGAATAAGGATCTCATAGATAGGAATTCATAATCAATAGATTAGATTGAGAATTTCAATCTATTGATTTCAGATTCAGATTAAATTTTGCTGAGAGTTACACTATAGCATTTAGAAGTTCATGTTATATAATAATTACAAAATCTAGCATATATTTTATTTTCTTTATCTGTTTTTTGAATATAAACCAGTATTGACTAAGGGTTCAGGAGATACTTAATTTATGGGAGGTTGGTCTGGGTTATATAAAATAACTTGGTTGGAGACGTAATTGGTATTAGCCATACTATACTGGGATATCTCGTAGGCGAACTATTGATCTTTAATGATCGCATTGCGTTCTGTTAATTATTTTTTAATTTATAATCAATTAATGAGTAGTGAATGTAGTTTGGATTGGTGAAAGATAAAATAATTCCAAATTATATAGACATTTATGGGATAGTAATGGTATGTTTAAACCTATTAACAGAATAACACTAACGTATTAGAACTTTCAACCTTGTCTAAATTATTCATTAAAAGTGGAGCTAAATTAGCAGACATGTTCTTCTAACTCAGTTAAACAACGCAATTATTAATGTGATGAACTTGAATGATAGCCTCTGTAGGACATTATTGATATATGATGATTAAAAGTAGATTGGTTCATATAAGGGGACCTTAACGGTATGTATATTATTGGGTGGGCGCTAACGTCGATATGTCATAGTTTACTAGTCATAATATTTACGAGTATTTTTTATTTCCATATACCATTTGCGTATATTTACTGTATCTACTAGTCCTCTCTTGTATGAGAGTGTAAGATACCTCATAGATCTTATCATTATATTATCTCTTGACGATTATTAACTTTTACAACTCAATCAACGAGTTTGCTACCGGTAACCTTCGGATGTTAAGGAGTACATAAATCTTAATATTTGTCAGCATATCTATTTGTGATTTTTCAAGCTTCTCAAACCCAACTACTTGTGTTATATGAGAGTTCCAGTACTTGCGGTCCTATGGAGCTGTGAGAAATATGTTCGAACTCCTTCTGAAAAGCTAAAGTAGGTCGGTTTATATGTTAGTGCTTGGGTGATTAATTTTGTTGGGTGTGCGAAAGGAATTAATTTTCTGGTTATAATGAATAAGAAATAGTATAATAGATGTCTAAAGAGACCAGTATAATATTTTAGAATAGGTAATAATAGGTCGGACGCTTGATTTGAGTTCATGTCTTAATTTTGTTAGTTATATACGCATAATAAACTATGTTGGGTGCACAATCATAGTGGTGATGTCTTGGACAGTCAGTTCTGCAGTCGTTTAATAATATAGAGTTAGTGCATTTGTCTCTATTCTATATAAGATTACTTTACCTTGGAGTATTCTTCTGGCTACATTTGCCCGCACAAGTCATTAAATGGTTGGGTTTTGGCTTTTTTTTTTGATACATGGATAATAATATATAATAGGTAAACTTCAATGGTGGGCCATTATACTTTATCAACCTTTAAACTTAAAAATAATTATTATATAATTTGGGGGGTGAGGGGATAATTTTGTATTACCGTCTCTCAAAGGGTGAGAAGAGTTGAGAATTTGCTATTTCAAAATAGGGTGAGTCTCACCACCATAAGAAAGGTGAGATTTTTATTCAGCAATGTAAATTGGTGGCCTTCATACTTCCACGCTTTAGTTTGAGATGTTCTCTGAGTTATAATTAAATAATCAAAATTGGGAGAGAGAAAAAAAAGAGATGGGACGACGGAGAGAGAGAGAGAGAAGAAGGGAGTGAGGAGGAGTAGGAAGAGAGAGGAAGAGAGAGAGAGAGAGGAAGATGAGAAGTTCAAAAATATATTAAATCTTTCGTTAAGATAATTGGATGTCATGAGTAAATGAAGCAAATAATTCCAGATTATATTTGAATGATTTATCACTATATTCTTCAATTTGTTCCATCATTAGAACACCGACATTCGCAGCGATTGGTCTTTACGGATATATTCTAATGTAATAATCAGGCGAGAGTTGAGAATGTTATTTCAAATTAAATGACCGTTTTACCCAGTAGTGAATATAAAAACGTCAAACCACGGTGGAGACGATAGAACATATTAATCATATACATAAATTTATGGGCTATACATGGAGCCATAACAGAGATAAGGATTTAATGTTAATTTATAGAATTTGACTAAAGTCAACTGGAATCTACCATCATTTACTGCATCACATTTCTGTGAATTATCTTAATGCCGAACGATGTTTGTGTCAAGATGGATTTGAACGCGACCAAAAATGACCACCTTCGTTCGCAATATATTAATCAGACATATTTATACGAATAAGTTTGCTTAATCTTAGTACATTGATGATTTAATGGATAGAGAAAGCTATGAGCGTGGATACTCGGTGTGACTATATAATCGACAGTAGACTCAGAATGATGATACATTTGATTATAGGGCACGTCTCGAAATTCAGGATCATTGATGCAATAGTCCAGAGTGAATTAGGAAGTGTATTTGAATTTTGATTTGGTAATCTGATCTCTGGTTATTTAAATACTGTTGTACAGAATACTCAATTTAAAATATTTATTCTCTCATGGGATATAAGGTGTTACCAGTGTAAGTGCATTATGTAACTGATTCCATATGGAGGATACATGACGATTTTCGTATGTAGGTTAAGTTAGGAGTTTAACTCATTTGTTTATCTTCGGCAATTACAATTGTTAGATGCGAACTATTTCAATAAATGGCTGTCTCAGCACCAGAGTATCGATATAATTGCACTAATTTTATTCGTGCATCAAGTATTTTTAATTTTCTATCTTCTGTACAGATCTGGGTCTAGGCATTAACGTATGAGCATATAAGTAAATATTTAATCTTTCAAGCACTCGCTCTCCACCATTCAGGTCTATATATTGATTTAAGACATATCATGTACTAAACTAGTTACACTAGTAGATTTAATACGATCATGGACCAAGAAGTTAAGGGAATAAAACTGAGAATTATCTCTTAATGTGATTTTGATAACTTTCCTCGAATATACTAGTGCAGATATACAAAATTACTGGAAATAATATTATTATTGTTATCTGCATATGATTTTGGATTATGTAGTCAAATATATTTCTTTCAATCAGGAACAAGTTTGCATTTAAATAGGCGTGATTTGGCTAACAAATTTATGGAGAATTTCAAGTTATATAGATAAGAAACACTTAGTGTAATACTGCAGTGGTGTAAATGCTAGTGAATGTTCATACTACTAGATCAACAAGTGTACTAAAGATCGAAATCTCTCATTGCTGTAGCTAACTACAGTATACTCGGAAATCAAAGATATTTATTTCAGATTAATTGTTCTCCAGTGTATAATTGAATGAGTGAAAGTCGGTTAAAATTAGCGGCCCTTCGAATAGCGGGATCAGGGTCTGATGTGCATTTCTGTGGCTTCTTGTGTGTTAGTGAATACAAAGCGGTGGATCAGATTAAAAATACTATATATTAAAATAATCAAATTTCGTGCATATATGTGCATAGATGTAGGAAAGTAATCAGTAGAATTTTATTACGAACATTAGAGATTTAAATATTTTTAGAGCTAGTATGTAATAATACCTTAGTCCCCTAGTACTGTACTGATAAACGAATAAACAGCGCGCCCATACAGGCCATTCCATGTTCTGATATTATAGTACAGGATATCATCATCATTGTTTTTAATTAACAGGAACAAATATAGTCGATGTAAGATGCCTCACTTTTGCCGAGTAATGTTATTTGGAGTTGATCCTTTGCGGTAACTAATCGAACTTCACTTCATTCGATCATAAGTATGGTGTTTGGTGAGTAAGGGAAATTTGTTTGTTATATTGGCATTTCTGTTATGGATATACGAGGCACGTAAATATAGTATAAATCTAAAACTGACACATGTTGAAAAGGAGAAAAATAGCAGATTAGCAAGTGTACAATCATGGTTCATGCAATACTATTAATGCAGAAGAGACAGAATAGAGGAGACGAATTGGTGTTTGGATTATTATGATTTTAGTTTATTACATATATTGCCAATCGACTTCATTCATCTTGCATATTACTGAGTTCTAGTATTCAGTAATTCCTACTACGTAATATCCAATTTTTACAGAGTCTAGATATTAAGTCTTACATTACAGAGTTATTTGATATCGATTAAAGTTCTTGTTTATACCATTTCGTAGAATCTGGTCTCAAAGAGCAATAGCGAGTTGTTCTTCTCCGTGATAAATATATGAAAACCTATACTTTCGATTAGAAGTTTGAATGGTGCTGCAAGTTCTGACCATGAGTGTTTCACAGGAAATTTCATTTTTTATCTGCAGAAATAGATTCATTAAGATAGTCGATGATTGTGGCAATTGAATATTTGTCGATGAAAAATAACGAAAGGGTAAATTATACAGTCAGTCTATATTTCTTAAGAGTATTACTAGCAGTTTATTGTGAGTTAAGTACGATTTAAAAAAAGTTAGAACACTACATTATCAACATTGTTTTTTCTTTAGGAATTGGCTCGGACCAAAGTAATAATAGAACAAAATAATTGTATTATAACATGTCCAATCTAGAAACCGAAGATACAAAAGAATAGAATGTTTTGCAATTTATAATGTTTTCTAAGATTTTTATTGTATTTTATCTATAAACAATTTGCAAGACTCTTATTTTAAATAAGAAATGAAAAATGCAGAAACAAAATTTCCTTGATGTTAAGATTCTATCTTTTGAAATTTATTAGTTTTTACTGTATAATTATTTTTCCTGTGCATTATGTAAGTCAGGAGTTTTGGACATTATTTCTATCTACGTTAAAAATTAGCATACTTGGATTCTAAGAGTAAAAGGGTTTCTTTTGTAAATAAGATAGGATAAAAAAGTTCTGTGTATCAAATGATATGGGAGTGCATGAGATCAAAATTTCTACTGATGAATCCTCCATTGCAGTAAAGAGGTAAATTTGGCCATTTAGGACATTGTCAATTTAAAGTATCATATTTTATTGTAAAATTATCAACGCGCTACGTCTATGTATAAATCAGTATCAAAGCTGCTATGAGGCAGTCAAGGGTATTAAAGATTTCAATAAAAAGATACAGAACGCGCACGGGAGAAAAATACAATCGTTGACTGCTGTGTATCTTTACTGCCATATCACATACTGCTCACCCCCCCTCCTACTTCAGTAACGAATTATTTGCACTATCATCGGATGTGGTATATTAAATAAATTTGATAGTATAACCTCAACAAACAGTTAATCGACGGGTGCGGGAGTTAAGCGCGAAGTTGCATGCTGATAGTTTGCAGTCAGAATCCCCGGGGCCAGCATTAGAGTGGTTGTATTATTAAATAGATATATCCGACACAGCATATCCCGATATGCTCGATACCATCATAAGACAATTTCTCGCATTTGAAGTGATTCTGTTCTTAACCTAGTTCTATCTTTCGCAGAGCGCTCGGAAATATTGGACTCTAAGACAATACCCGGCCTCTTCCTCCCTCCTTGCGAAAGGTTTTATAAGGATAGGAGTTAAGCGATTTAAGACAAACAGGTGATCATTAACGAATGACGCCATGACAGAGAGAAGTCATCTTAACATGCGATACGATCGCTTCTAATTAAAGTCAGAGAAACGTAAATACATAAAAAATAACAACACGCTGAGCTATGCCATGAGCATTTCGTTTAAGTAGGATGGTTAAACACACGTGAAACATATTTGCGTCTCCATTTTTTACTCTTTCTTACAGTATCTTGTGGTAGAACGTTATTTATTGAACGACCGGACGTAATATGATGTTTTCGAATATTACTATATAAATATCTCTACTGCCATAAATATTTCGTGAGGTTTTTTTATGCATGATATTCATCTGTTATCCTGTGCATATCATGATACGGGAGAGGACTAATGGGAAGTTTCTTGGATAAAACCTTGAGGGGGTGGGTGCTCTCTCAAATCTCAGCATAGTATACGGGCGCAACTCGGACATCATAAATTCGACGAGTTGGTCAACAAACTCAAGACAAACTTAGTAAAAAGAGATATAATACTCAGCATGTAGACAACTGAATAGTGAACTAATTCTTAAACTAGTAGTGAAAGTCGGAATGCTGGTACACAAACTCTGTAATCGGAGTGAAGGAGAATGCTTAAAATGGCTTACATGAAATGGAGGGCTTCCAAAGATAGAACTCTTCTAGAAATTTGTTTACCGTCGTCCGACATACCCACAATACGTAGCATTTGTGGTGTGAGCAGTAAAGTTTTTTGATATAGAATATCTCACAGCGATTGGTGTAGTCATTACTTAAGATATACTCTACTTTACCTGAAGTGTATTATTCAATTTGATCCACTAAGATTTTCAACGGATTAACCAAACCTTAGGGGAGATGAAAGGGAATTATATCCTAAATATATCTCGAGGCCAGAGCAAGTATCGCAACTAGAGATCATTCGGGACGCAAACTATATACTTCTATAATCATAAGTCAGTGAATTTTTCATCAACGCCACAAAACATAGGCGGTCGAGTAGAGAGGATAGTATATTATGTTTCTGATACGAGCCATGGTAGATAAAGATTGCCGA
Organism: Ostrea lurida; assembly: GCA_903981925.1. Lineage (NCBI taxonomy): Eukaryota > Metazoa > Mollusca > Bivalvia > Ostreida > Ostreidae > Ostrea > Ostrea lurida. The sequence goes on from CAJDSM010014985.1 coordinate 51,573, forward strand.
ACATACCTCGTTACGTATAGAACCTGTAGTTTCAAACAAAATCATCGTCTCGAGGATGGAGTGACATTATATACAGATATATAGCTCGGAGCACAAATCCATCTTAACATTCAACATAAGCAGATATATCTAACCTATGTTCATCAGAGACGATATTTCCGAGATACAATCCATAAAGGGAGGAAGACTCTCTCAATTACAATGACCATCGGAATTATTGGCAGTAAGAAAGGAACTATAGTTACATCGGAACTCTTGTTCAACATAATCTAACTTTAGTTGGATGCGAAGAAGTAATGGTGGGTATAAATTTTTAATATCATCGCAGACAGATATTGTAGTAGAATAATATAAATCTCCGAATTGTGTGATTTGGATAACTTTTTATTTGATTAATTGCTGGAATCTCATTGGATATCACAGATACACATCAATATGTTATCAGATGTTTTGTGTTTTGTTTTTTCTAATAGGGATATTACAATAAAATAAACTCTGTGAGAAGATATATATTACGTAAGGGTGATTAATTCACATGAGTGGGTTTTCAAATAGTGCAAAATTTACATACCTACAAAAATTATTCCGGCACAAACTGTATATCATTGGGAAAATAGAAAAAGTGTGCTCATTATGACCTATATACTAGTATTATAACTGGGCATCGTACCTCTAGCTAGCTGTTTATTGGACAGCTCTTTATCATTGAAATGGAGAAATTTTTCAGACAGCTGATATTTGGCACGGTAACCAAGGACAGAAATTTAAGTCATGACTATGAATTTATAGACTGACCACACATATAGTACATTCATTAACTGCGATACGGTGTTATTCCTTGTCACTTTATGAAGAAAGACCTATGGAGATATTTCCCATTATGGTCGATATAATATAGTGAATCTTATATTGAAGTTACAAATTATCTGGCATTCTACAGAGAGCGACACCTCTATATTAATATATATAGGTCTCCTGTTTGGTTGTAGTTTTATAGGTATTATTGGAGGTGCTTATCGGGATAAAAATTACTAAATGTCTGTCTTGCGCATTGGATAGAAGGAGGTTAAAATTAATGCGAAGAAGATATGGTGTGAAGAACCTGTAAATCTCAGGCTATAGAGTATGTTATTCCTTCTATGGAGGCGCGTAATATCATGTTGTATCTGTTCGTTCTGAAAATTCGAGCGTTAAGAGATGTCTGTTTGCGAGATAGTCATGTCAGTATATTAGAGAAGTCTGCTTAGAAGTTACCCAACTCAGTTAATTAGTTTTATTATCACTAGAGTATCTTTGTGACATGCATAATGCTATTGAGTTCTTAATTGAGTGTAAGTAATCATCTCTTTCTCACTGTTTAGAGGCGGTTGTCAAGTATAATAAATATTGTGAATTTAGTTATGACTCATATTGTCTTTTCTGATGGTGTTAGTCTGAATTAGTGCAATAGGAGATCTCCTTTTCTATGAAGAGGAGCACAGGGAGAATTCGACGCTTCGACGATAACATGATGCAACTGCATTCTGGTTTATTCATATCAGAATTATGAAATTATGTACCTTGGACAATATTATAAAGAATTAATAAGACTGAGGTCTTGGGTTATTATATAGATCATATAGCAAATAAATACTGTCACTGAATAATATAATATGACAGATATTATATCTTCAAGACTGTGGGATCACACGTGTCAGATGGAGTTTCCTATCTCGTATATTGTCTTATATACTCTCACATTATATGTACGGATGTTGCAGAGAATAAAAGATGTTATATTTGATTATATTCCTCGTGCTAGGTACCCATTTCCTATGAACGCTCAAGCCAGTGAACATCAATTAGTGCATCCAGTTAATTAACTAAACATTTGCCTCACTACATCAAATGAGTCAACAAAATTTAGGTAGTTAGTTTCTAGTCTCACAGATATACATCTGAATAATTTACTATGAGTTTGCTCAATATAGAACATCCACTTTATCTCAATTATCAATATACAGTAATGCAGTAAGATAGTTGTGGTAGTAATGAACATATTCATGGTAATGATTGCAGTGCATTAATCTCTCAGGTATTTTACAAAATATGAAAATATTATAAAACTCACCTACCTCTTCGACTATGTATGGTGTAAAGATAAAAAAACATAACACAGAATTAAATGTCAACTACTAACTGAGCTCGTCTGGTTATCTGAACCACTCTTCCACATCCTTCCCGACGAATTCGGCTTAGGATTACTAGAATTTGCTTAGGTTTATGTGGCGCTACAGTCAAATATCTCAGCCTGATCTTCTGTCTGATAGTTTCTTAGTAGATAGATTCACTGAGTATGATGTCCACGAGCAGTATCGGATATGAAAGAGAAATTCCTAAAATATGAATTACTCTCAACACCAACCGGAAACGATCTCACTACATGAATTTTTTTTTTTTCTCCCGAGTGAGCCGTAGACAGAATTTACTGTGCATCCACTGATATAAAGTTCACTTAATTTGAGAGTCACTCGTATGGTAATTGATCCAAGGGAAGCTACCTTCTTTTTCTTGTGTTGGAATATAGGCTATTTGACATTGAAATGTATTGTGACTCGCTCGTATTGTATTTTTACAAAAGAATCGAAGTTTGGCACAAAAACAAGAATATAATCGGGCGCCAATTAAATGTGTACGAACAACAGAAAAAAAAAAGAAATATATACGGCCCTAAAATATAGGTAAGTAGATCTAAAGCACCGTAGTTATTGGCATAAGCTGATATCTCTCTCTGGTTAATCTAATGAAAACCAATATCCTAGGAGTTATAGTGTGGTAAAGATGTGCTCGCTCTCGTGCATAAATAGATATCAGCTGTCTTGTTTCATTGTTGTTTGCTCCTAACAAGCACGCTTAATGCGTGGAGAATCCTGTGATTCTGTTATGAATAGATTACTATATTGATTATAATACTTAATGAATTATGCTGGCATTCAATGCATGTAGAGAGAGGATTTATGAACGATTTTTCAGTTACACAAATAAATTCACATTCTCCTGTGCATAATTTATTTTTGTTAATATATTTAGACTACAAAGGATACATGTTCCTTGACTGGACTACCCAACTAGACAGTAATTACATGTGATGTCGAAAATGAGACACTTTCAGATGACATATTGTTATTTTTTGTCAGTTGTTGTCTTAAATCAAACTAGAATGATATGTTTCGAAATTTAAAAATTGGATGTAATAGAAATTATATGATCCTTATTTTATATGTCAATGCGGATTATAAAATATTAGTAAATATTATTGATGATAAGTAAAATTGATTAGTTGTCAAGGAACACTCTCGTTCATTTCAAATTAGAGAAAAGATTTTAAATTGGGAATCTTTCCAATGTTGAGAGAGATTTCGAAATTACTATTAATGTTTTGGTTATTACGAGAAAGGTCTTATAAAATAATATTATGATATTTTGTGGCTCTCCTTTAGGTTTAGGATTTTATTTATTTTTCCTGCGTCAATAATTTTCGGTTTGAAGAATAGTCGAAGAGTAATTTTATTGTTACACGATAATCTCCTCGGAAAAGATCACATGTCACAAGGGATTGAACTTTGAACTCCTACGGAGTGTATTGGACTTGCGTAAAAAAAAACTTTACTCACTTAGAGAATTGAAAGGATTTTATTATGGTTTATGAGAGCTATTGCCTCTTATGTTTTACGATTTTACGTACATTTTAAAACATGAGAAGATTGTCCGTATAGCACGAGACAACTGAAACGGAATCATGTGTACCTTTGACCTTGATAAATTTGTTCAAGCGCAAAGGTCATTAGAAGATACGAGAAGCGCATTTTAATACTTCTTTTCTGCATGATATACCGCTTGAACATGATATGGTAGTATTTGAGTCTTGATTGTTATGTATTAATTGATTACATTCTGAGCTGTTTACATTTGACTCGCGTCACAGAGCTGTTAGCGTACTCATACTAAACCTGAAAGTAATAAGCAGACAAGAAACTTTCGTGAGGAACATTTCACTATTGCACAACATTCTTGCACTGCATTTTGTGGTAATATTTAGTCTGAACAAGTGAATAAGGGCTTCGCAAATTATGTAACTAATCCGTTTCCTTTGACGCGATTTCACGTCACTGGAGAAGAAGTAGGCGATATTTGACATGTGATTTAGCCGATAATTGGAATTAATTCCTAGTTTCACATGACGTGCCAGAGATATAAGATTGAATAGTTGTTGCGAAACTATGGGATTAAATTTTGTATATTTTCATCGAACTTCTTTCGCCGAAAATTTCAGAATAGTAGCGCCAGCTGGTGTTGATATATTATTGTTAGAACTAAAATTCATTTCACTGCATTGGTGTGTATGTTGCAACTTATTCGAGAACAGAAGCTAGTTCTGCTGATTTATTTGTTTTTTAGGAGGACCGTAATTATAACATGCTGTTGTGCATAGGTTCAACAACGCTTTCAGACAGGATTTTAACATAGGATATGTTTATAACTTTTAGTCAGTATGGTCTGGCATTTGGTAAAATGCTGTTGTGACATGTTTTATACATGTTAGCGTTCTTTAACACGATTTTTTATTACGGATTACTCGTTTCCTATAGACATGGGCTAATCGGCGTGGTTTGCACACTACTTGTTTTGTTATTCCTGTGTAGGGAACTTACGAGAGGTATCAGCTTCGTTACTTTCAACTTCGTTCACTAGTCATAGGTTTTTTACAGCTAGACATTATTTCATTATTATAATGTATATTTTTTATTGAAACGTCAAGTGCCTGTGTGATCATCTCAGAATCCTACACGGATTAACAAATAAGACTTAAATTGGGCAGAATCACGGCCCAAATATATTAGAGGTGGATCAGGTCTAGGAGGAATAGTCCACTGTCGACCGGCCTAAGCCTGTAGTGAGTCGTTCTATCTTGATAAGTATAATGGAGTAATCGGTGCAATAATTGGTAGAAAAGTCAGCATGATTTAATCCAAAGATTGGTTTTAACACGACGATGGAATTTGATGAGAATGCTGACTTGAAATCCGAGACTTGAATCTCTGAGTCGGCCATTTTATCAGCATAGCAAGTCAAAAACAAACACGTGTACGACTGAACATTTGATTAGAACAAGATGCTATCCTTCTATGTCGACACACGTTCAAAGTCTTTGACTTATCAGGTTATAACGAAGTTTTGACATGCATGTAGGTGCTTGCATGTTTAGAAACTTGCTGTGTAAACGGGCCTTACATCCATCTTGTTTGTCAGTGCCTCGATTGAAAAAAAAAGCCTGATCATAAAGAAAGGCTCTTGCGTTATGAATTAAAGCTATAGCCAGGTATAATAAAATGTTGCTATATATATGGTGAAGTTGCCGATGGAGAAGCTGAATCAACCCGTTTGTCTAAGTTGAGTAGTTAGTTGCTGTTATGTCATGTTCAAGTAAATATTAGCACGAAGCGCATGCGCCAAGGAGTTAAGGTTGTAGTATAGTTTTTTATCAAATGGATTTAACTGAATGCTCCGTCGTAAACCTTATGGTGCTGTCAAGAAATTATAAAAGCGGCTATGGTGATATTGTATCTCCGTCATACCGGGGTCAGACGGTCGCGTGTAGACAGTTCGCTTCGCAACTGGAATCGTAGTTCGAGCCACAGGTCAACTTAAGAAGCAAATAGCAGTGATTGCTCCTTCGCTAAAGAAAGAATTGGGAAGTAGTTCATAGTTCTTCTTGATATGACCTTAAACGGGTCAGGCAGGTGTTTGCATGTTAAGAACCTCAGCTGCTACATCCTCGATATATTAATTCTACATAATTGGTGAGTTCAAGTGTGGTGAAGAAATTGATGGAAACCACCAGAGGAATTTGTCACATTTCTGTTTGAGTAAGTGAATGATGGCGGAAGAGTTCTAGTATCTTTTGATGTGGTTAAGAACAAGTCTTTCTTTCCAGAACTTGCTGTAATTGTTATTGTTGGGATTGAGAACTTGAAACTTGCATAAGTTTTTCAGTACCTTCTCATGGTCAGTCCGTTGAGATGGTTCTTGTGTATGAATTCGGATATCTTATTGTATTCTGATAGAGTTGTTAGTCCATAGGAGTTTAGACCTGTTACCTCATTTATTTTTGTACTATCAGGGGCGTATCAAAGGGGAATAAATTTAAACGCGGACCGAGCGAGAAAGAAATCTTCTTTCGTCAACTATCATTCATGTAATCTTGTATATAAGTGACTAGAAATAAAGAAACCAGTGTTGTTATACTGCTAGATTTAGATATTTTATCAAGATAAATGTCAGCAGCTAAATACAATTTATGACAAACGAGAAACTTCGCTCTCCCATATTTATTTTCATTATCAAATGGTGTTTATGTTCAAATTATTGACATTCTGAGATATGTTATACTATGGATCATTTAATATAGATCTTTCCAGTCTCGTTAAAAGGTGCTTGCAAATTATGTGGTCTTTTTAGGATTAATGAAATATAAGCTATGCTGGTTGAGATGCTGTCTGATCGTTTTTACAGTCTATATCTGAATTGGAGTATGGATTATTTCGTT